>JADPWL010002518.1:0-14820 GCA_019059595.1 Marasmia exigua | reverse complement strand
GATCAAAAATGTATGTGATGTTGTGACAATATTTATTTATTATTAAGATCCGGCAAGAAAACTCGCCAGTTAATCCTTTTTATCGCCCAAACTTTTCATACAATGTTTGTGTCATCATCATACCAAGCAATCATACAGTTTAATGTTACACAAAATATAAAAATAAAGGCAATAAATAAATTAAAATAAATATATGAGGTTAAACCGAAGCGGACCAGTCCCCAAAGGTGGCACCTGTTTTCACAAGTATGCGATGTGTCAAGCAATCATTTCGACTCACCCATATAGAGGGAATGTAATGACCCGCCACATAGCGCGCCACCCAACCTCAGAAACATTTGAGTGAGCATGAATACTTAGTTACCCTCATAGGTCACAAAGAGTAGTAGTTAATTAATCAATACTAATAAACTGCAGGACGAGGCGTACAATAGTAGGTGGTTAGCCATCTTTGTCAAATTATTGAATAATCAAAACAATCAATTTTTATACCGTAATAAATGGGCTAAGCCTAATTGATAAATTCAGTAATCTATATTATAACATTTCCCAAGGGAATATATATGGAAAATGCTAAAGGTGTGCAGGCATGGAGGTTCATTAGTCCATAAATCCTCTATCATTGAGTTAGTCTACTAATTTAATAGTAGCCTTTACTCATTAAACAGGCTTTCAACGTGAGATTAAAATGTATGCGTTGGTAATCACTAACATTTTGTGGCAACTTATTGTATTTACATTTTAATACTATAGAACCAACAAAGTTTTTTTTTTTAATTTTCAGATTGGAATCGCTTAGGTTAGTTATAGTTGTTAAAACCATGACAATCAGATTTCTACAATCATACTACATAAAAGCTACATAAAAAATACATACGTAATCCAGTATACCTACATTATAATATTATTCAAATTATAAGTAAAATTTTGTAACGTTAGTACATACCTTTACTAAACCCAAAGCGTTTTCTCTTACTTTTCGAGTTGAAACTAGTAATTTTATAAATTTTAGCACTTCCGCGGCGTGGCAGCGTGGCACCACTCTATCATTGCGAAGAGATGTAGCGTCATTACGTCTTTTCATCTACGTCATTGGGTCCCCCACATTGCGTTTCTTTCGTTCAGTTATTACCGCGCTCAGTAAAACTGTGGATCCAGCTTGTGTCAGCTACCATCGGTGGTGTTTCCACACTCATACAACCTGGCGATTTTCAAAATAGAGCCTAGAGACAGCAACGTAGCTGTGATGCCTCGGGCGTTCCAGATCTCCATATACGGTGGTGATCACTTACCATGAGGTGACCCATCCATCTGCTCGTTTGTCCGCTATAATCTAAAAAAAAAATTGCGATGATAGCCCAGAGGGTCAGAACCCGCCTTCCATACAGAGGGGGTCGTCGTGGTTTGAATTCAAGCATCATCATTTCAGCCAATGGACGTCTACCGCTGGACATAGACCTCCCCCAATTTTCTCCACACAGATCGGTCCTGTGTCGCCCTCGTCGAATCGATTCCCACAATCTTCACCAGCTCGTCGGTCTTGTAGGGGGCCTGCCACGGCTGCGACTTCCTGTACGTGGTCTCCGCTCGAGGACCTTTCCATCCCAGCGGCCGTCTGTCCTTGCTATGTGCCCTGCCCATTGCCACTTGAGGCATGCAATCATATGTTTATGTCTGTGACCTTAGTTCTCCTGCGGATTTCATCATTTCTGATACGATCACGTAAGGAGACTCCGAGCATAGCCCTCTCCATTGCTCTCTGGGTAACTTTGAGCCTCCTTAATCGGCACATTGTAAGCGGCCAGGTTTCGGTTCCGTATGTCATCACTGGCAACACACACGAAGACTTTCGTCTTGAGACACTGCAATAGATGGGCCGTAATAATGCTGCGTAGCTTCCCAAACGCTACCCAGCCGAGAGGGATTCGTCGATCGACCTCTTTCTGGAAGCTGGACTTTTTGTCCGAGGTAGGTGTACTCGTCTACAACTTATAGTGTAGAGCTTCCAACCTTTACAAGAGTGGGTACGACATGCGAATTCGGCATAATCTTCGTTTTGTCTATGTTCATTTACAGTCCCACTTCAAGCATGTCCATTAGCTTCGAAAAGTTTCTGAAACTTATAACCATAATTCAGTAGGTCTGGTTCCACTGTCAAAGGGTTGCGAAGGACAGACAGCAGGCGCTTCATTGTAATTACCAGGCTCCTCAAATCCTGAATGTTTCAAGCGTACCCCAGGCTCTAGAGCGGCAGCTTTGGACGCAACCCCGAATCACACGCAAGATGTAGAATGTAAAGAAAAGTTTATGTCAAACCATAATGATTACACTTTTGAAACCCTAATAATGTATTGTACTTGTAGTTTCTGTTTCAAATTAAAAGCATTTCAAAACCACAATAAACTTGTACCATTTGTAGATAGGTGATCTATTTCAAATTCCTTTAGTAATAAACCCGATTCAGTAACCTCGATGCTTGTTTTATGATCCAACCGTAGGTATTTATGAAAGCGAACCGTCTATTTACGATTCTAATCGTAGGTATTAGGGATGACGTGAAGTTCGTGATGTTTTGTTGTAATAAAGATGTACAAATTATCATCAAATTGAAAGCTTGATTACCAACAAAAATCATCGTAAATACCAGCTGTTTAGTTATTTTTTTAGTCTACAAGAACAAATTTGCTTTTTATTTAACTGTATTTATGTTAGACGTGCATTAATACAAAAATTTGTATGCATGAACATGTCTGACATGATGATGACGATGACGATAATTTACAAAAGCAAATTACCTATTAAATGTTTATATTTGTAATTCCGCTGTTGTTTCTGATATCCGTAACACATGTGGTTGAGCTACCTATCTAGGAGTCAGATCAATCTGCGCACTCGCCTCCACCCCGCCATGGGAGTTGGAGGCTGGAGTGCTGGCCCCGTCTACGAGAAGACGGCGGCCAAGCGAACGGCTGGCGACCCCCTCTGCCCCCAAGAAAGGGAGGCGCTCAGGAATGAGGATCGCCAGCAAATGGTGGAGACATGGACAGCCTCTCTCCTGGTGGAAAAGTATGGCCGTCCCACGCTCGCGGCACTCGCCCCGGTCTTGGACCTGTGGCTCGAGCGCCCACATGGTTTTTTGTCCTTCCGGATGGTGCAGGTACTTACCGGGCAAGGTTGCTTCGGTAACTATCTGCACCTTATTCAGCGGGAGGACACTCCTTCGTGCCACCAGTGCGGCGCTGCGGAGGACTCGGCGCTCCACAGGTTGATGGTGTGCCCGTCTTTCGACCAACAGCGGTCCGCACTGGTCGAGGAGGTCGGACATGACCTCTCTTTTCCCAGCATAGTTGCAGCTATGCTGGATGATGAGAGGGCCTGGTCTGCCTTCGCCCACTTCTGCGAAGAAGTGGTGGCGCAGAAGGAGGCGGCGGAGTGGGAGCGCGAGACTAACCCCCTCGCAGGCCCGCTTTGAGCAAGGAGAGGACGAGTTCGGCGGAGAACTCTTCGTCCTCTCCGTGGAGGTGGCCAGCCGGCTACAGGGACGGGGGTCCTTGTGCCGGCACTGTCATTGGCACCTCCACCGCTCGTTGGGGACGGCTCAGCTCTTCCGGCTATCCCCAACCCCCTCCTCCCAGCCTGAGGAGGGGCGTGGCCGCACACCCCGTGTAGGGGCCTGTGGGAGAGTGAGGTTGCGGGGAATAGCCTCGTGCAGTTCCCGTGACTCCATTCCATACCCACGGGTGGTTGAGCCCCGGGAGTTTTAGTGGGTATGTCCTCAGGTCGCTTCTTGTTAGAAGAAGCGGCCCGGAGGGTGAGTCCCACACTACCCTGTCGCCCCCCGGTGGCAGGGTCTGCCTAATGCATTTCTCCCGGGAAACCAAAAAAAGGATTCAGATCAATGTATGTGATGTTGTTAATTTTATTTACTTTTTTATTTATTTTGTTATAAGATATATACAATTAGTTGTATGATTCTAATCAAATTAATCAGCTAAGCGTCATCTATTTTTAAACGTAGATCTCCCCCTTAGAGCGCCAATCATCACCAATGAAGTTCGTTGAATGAAGTCTGAGGTTTCAGCCTAAACCCTCCTCCCCCTTTCCCTCCAAACGCACGATTTGGACGAATCCTTACGATTCGAGTTAATTCTAATAAATCTCTTGCTGAGTTATAAAGTTTTCGTTGAACGAAACTAAACTAAGAGATAAGTAAGTACAGGCCATTCTGTGGCACGATGTATGTACGAGGCAAATTAAACTTTATTTTTAAAACCATAATGGTTAGAACTGATAAGCGGAGTTTTCGTTGGCAATTCAGGGTATTTGATAAATACAGTCTGATAGGCTGAAGGCGATAATTGATCCATTACTGAAAAGAGAGTGGAAAAATAAGTTTTATTTTAGCATTGGAAAATGTGATTGGACGTTTTCATTTCATTTCAGTAAATTGGATTCTAATAATCTCAAATAAGGCTGTCATTTTAGTACTCATTGCTTTTTAACTAAGTATAGTTAAGTTAGTTCAGTATAGGCATATTAACATAGCCCAAAGGATTGCATGTCTCAAATGGCAATGGGCAGTTAGGGCGGAAAGGTCCTCGAGTGGAGGCCACGAACAGGTAGTCGCAGCCGTGGCATAAGATGCATCGACGATCTGGTGAACGTAGCGGAAATCCATTGGATGCGGGCGGCGCAGAACCGATCTGTGTGGAGATCATTGGGGGAGGCCTATGTCCAGCAGTGGCCGTCTATTGGCTGCAATTATGATAATGTTAGGATTACCTAATATACCTGTGCCGTAAATATGTCTTTGCCGTGTGGTCCCCGGCAGAGTAGAATAAGCCACCCTCACTCTTACCGAGGTGTCGTAAAAGGCGACTAAGGTAAAGCTGCTGGCATGATCATCGGCACCCAGAGAAGGAAAACTCTGCATTTATATCAAAACCCTCGCCAATCCGTCTGCCAAGCGTGGTGAGTATGGCAATTACCTCTCATGTGATTGAGGGAGGCCTGTGCCCCAGCAGTGGGGACTTAAATGGACTGATTATTATGAAATATGTCTTAATTTGATCCCATGTTACATCAGTGGGGATTTGTTTTTTACATCATGGCGGACAAATATATTGATTGGTATGGACGGGATCACCCACTGTTAATATTTATGTTTGAAATCTAATGTTCTTAATTTTTATAATAAAGGAAGTCTTATAATCATAATGAAGCGAATAACGTTTGCAACCTTTTGGTCTCTCAGCTGGATAAAAATATAAAATTTTAGTACCATAAATGTTCCTACGTAATAAAAGACCACATAACCATCAAAAGTTGATAACTTGTCGGAAAAGACATCAATGAATAAGATTTATTAGATTACCATAACACAAAGTATTGTTTTATTAAAATGTAAAGGGCTACTGATAGTAATGTTCCAATACTCGAGTTGTATTTACAGTATCGTAAACGTTTTACGACATTGTGCATAATCCAGATATAAAATCCCAAATTATATAACGGTTTCGTATCGAGCCACCAAAAATCGTAAATTCCATTTCCATAATACTACCCGATCGTTTGTATGAGGATCCTATTATAGAGGTTTTGAAAGTAATTGGACTTCATCATGGGCGCAGCGTAGGTAGAAGAAAATATGATGACACTTGAGAATTTTTACCAGTTGAGGTTATGGTTAGGTTAATCTGTATAAAAGTAAAGTATCAGCCTATAACTGTCCCACTGCAGGGCAAAGGCCTCCATCATAGAAATCAAGTCATCGCTACTATGATGGGATTAGGCTTAATCACCACGCTTGCCAAATGCGGATCACAAACCCGAGATACGTTCGAAAAATTCGAAACACTTTTAGCTCGACCCAGGAATCGAACTCAAGACCCCTAGATCACAGCCCGGGTCTTAAACCACTAAACCAACAAGGCGTCAGGTTAATCTGTATATTACATTCAATTTGACCAAAAATGTCGCTTAGGCAATATTACCTTTCAAGCGTCGAATATCTAACTTCTACCAACACTGATAGATAAAATTTGGAACAAAGTTATTCTTTAAGGCGACGGGTAGGGCACACTAGCGACGCTAATCGATTTTAATTCTTAGCTACTAAACCGGATCTCTTTTAAACAATTTCGGGGTTACTTCCTCTCGACAAACAATTATACTATTTATTAAATAACTATGCACAAATGTTCGGTCCGTTTTTGTACGGTAACGGCAGCCTTGAGATTTGCTGCCGATTGACCACATACGCAGTATATATTATTATAGTGCTCAAGTGTATGCGCAAATAAAAGTGTACTCTCTTTTCCCTTACCCTCATAATCCAATAGGACACTAGTGTGACCCTCACTCTTACCGAGGTGTCGTAAAATAAATAAATAAAAGGCGACTAAGGTAAAGCTGCTGGTATGATCATCAGCACCCAGAGAAAGAAAACTCTGCATTTATATCTAAACCCTCGCCAACCCGTCTGCCAAGCGTGGTGAGTATGGTAATTACCCCTCATGTGATTGAGGAAGGCCCGTGACCCAGCAGTGGGGACTTAAATAGGCTGACGATGATGATGTGACACAATCGGGGAATCAAGCACAGGACCAACCGGGGAATCAAGCACAGGATCAACGGCTTAACGTTTTTTCCAACGCACGGGGGTACAAGACCGCAAATTTCTAGACTCCGAGCTAATACTAAGATCTACTAATACTAAATTTTTGGCCCGACCCGGGGATTACACCCGGGCCCACTTATGCAGTCGTCGCTTTCCACTTCGTCATCGAGGCACTTACCAATATTCATAGTGGCCCTGCTAGTGCGTAATGTTGCCTACATATTTACGTTGTGAGATTTACAAAGCCTAGACTCCCACTCTATAGTCTACCATCGCAAAATAGAATATTGTGCTTTTCTAATACTAATGCCTTGATCAATAATGAGTGATAACCCCGACGACGCATTAGCTACAGTTTAGCGGAAAGGACATTGCCCATTCTATAAGGGGTCTTAGGTCCCATTGAAAAAATATTGTGCCTTAGAAATTCTAATTGAAAGTTAAAGAAAAACTAATACTGTTCATAATCAGAAAATATTATTTATTTATTCACTCTAGTTTATGAGATATTTGATATATTTTGTGTTGAAATTATTATTATGACATTTAATGTCAGTCATATTATTAAAACAAATATTTATTTTTCTGAATATTATGACTGACATTAACCGCTGACTAATTATGGATATGTATCCTTAATTATCTCGACACACAGTAAATTACACTAAGAAGAGCCAATATCTCAAACAAAAGGTACACTTAAAGGAAAGAGTCAAATAGCTCACAATAAACACCACTTTAGAGACCAATGTCTCATAAAAATATGTGAGGAACTAACTGCTCAACTGTGGTAAAAAATCACTGCAGCACATAATTTTATTATTTACCGGAATTAAATTAAAACTCAACGTGTCAATAAACAAAACCACGCGCAAACCGCAATGCCAATGCAATTCAATTTTTTTTTTTTTTTTTTTGGTCCCAAACCCGCGCGCGGTGACGGCCGCACGTGTGATTCCGCCAATGTCAAGTGTTTAGAGAGACACGTTATATATTAATATTGACCGGTTCAATTTTAAGGTCTCCGATCTATTTTGAGGTCTTCTCTTTTGTTAGGGGCCAGCATCTAAAACAAATTAAAAGCAGCACATATAGACAACACAGCAGGCACAATGGCACAGACAGCCACATAAACGAAGGACAGAACAGAACAACATTTAACAATGATAATGTAGGGGTAGGAATAATTATAATTTTATATCGTATACACTTATATATTTACATAGATATTTTAAATAGTGGGAAATAGGGAGGGTTAATAGATAATGGAAATTTAAAGGGCGGGGGATTTTGGGTGGTAATACTTCATATAAGGATGTGGGGTATTTTGAGCAGTTAAAAAAAGTATGGTCTGTGGTTCCTTCGTCTATGCCGCATTCGCATATGGAGCTGTCTCTCACGTGGATTTTGTTTAAAAAAACCGGTGTACACACGTGACCAATGCGAAGGCGACATATCGTAGATATAACACGCTTATCGTACAGCCTGTATTTTGTGTTAAAAAACCACGGTCTCCTAGGTATCGATGGCTGGACACTCTTGTAAAAGCGGCCTTTGGTTCTGGACGTCTCGTCAAAGCGGATTTGCCATTGTTCTGTTAAGGCCTTCGTAGCAAGTGGTGAGATATCACACGAATATATCGAATTAATGGGCGATCCATTCGCGACAGCTTCTTTTGCCCATGTAGGGTAAGCAGGGGGAATAGCGCTCAGTGGGTAATAGCGCCCACCTCTGTAGCTCTGTCAAAACAGTACATAGCAACACGCCACGTTGTGTGGAGGGCGAGGGGAAGGGTCCTCGAACCTACAACGATACGATCGGACAGTCAGGCCAAGTCATGCGACGGTGAAGTGCGTTTCTTTTTTTGCGCCCGCACTGATCTAATATTTCGTCTCATGATTTTTGTCGGTAAGTCTCAAAGGCTGATCTTCAGTACCAATATGCTAATTTGTGATTGTAGACTTGACCTCGTTAATATTTTATTTAATTATAATGTCTCTTGTTTGATATTTTCCAAGATACATGTTTGGGCGTCATTAGTCCGGAACTCGAGCGGCATTACCCAATGTCAGGGGCAATGCCGCGCAAACATGATTTTTTTTTAATGTTTTTTTACTACTAATGGGTCTAAGATATAAGCTTCTGTAGTTAAATTGTTGAATAATAGATAATTAAAGAATTTATTACGTTTCATAATTTTCATTTAAAATAATTAATTTAAAAAATACACATGTTTTTCCTTAAGTGAACGCCATTCCCCCGCCTTACCCTATCGGCTTGTTCGTTGCCACTTATCCCACAGTGGCCAGGGATCCAAATTAATACAATTTGTATATCTTTGGCGCTGCATTTGAAAAGGGCCTCTTTAATTTTAAAAATAATAGGGGAAATCGATTTCAATTTAAAGCAGTTACTCGATATTGCCAGAAGAGAACTTTTAGAGTCTGTAAATATTATGCATTTTTTGAGGTTGTGGGTCAGGACGAAAAGGATGGCTTCCAGGATTGCTAGAGCTTCACCAGTAAACACTGACGTTTCTTTTGGAGATTTGAAGCTAAGAAGCACCTTGTATTTTGGAATCCATACCGCACTACCAACCGGGCTTTCATCCATCGCTTTGGAGGCATCAGTAAATATGGGCAACCATTGTTGCCAGTCCTCATTTAGGCGTTGGGTGAATTTTTCGTTAGCAAGTGGGTCATGCTTAGTAAATCCAAAATCGAATAAAATGTTCGGTTCCAAAATCAAGGCGTCGTAATTAATTTGGAAAAGGGGGGTCGATTCGAATTGTAGCATTGGGTATGACAAGGAACGAAGTTTTCTGAAGCTTTGGATAATTCTAGGGGGATCTTTATGGGTCCAATATTTGCTTGAAGCTTCGTAGATCAGATCAGATAGAGCTTGAAGGCGGGGGATAAGTGGGTGACAAACTGACTGGTTTGTTCTATAAATGAATCTATCTGATATATACTGACGACGGAGGTCTAATGGGGGCTCAGCACATTCCACTTGCAAGGCGTTAATTGGGGAAGATCTCATGGCACCCAGGACTATTCTAAGAGCTCTTGCTTGGATCTTGTCGATTCTGTGGAGTGCCTCTTTACTGCATGGTTCTAATAAAAAGGACCCGTAGTCGAGGTGGCTACGAACTATAGCATTGTATAGTAGTTTTTGACTATACGGGTGGGACCCCCACCAGACACCGGAGAGGGATCTTAGGACGTTCAAACTATTTTCGCATTTTTGGACCACATAGTTGAAGTGGGCGATGCCAGACAACTTGGAGTCAAGAATGACACCAAGGAACTTAACTTTATCATGAATTACTATGGCTTGGTTGTCGAGGAGAATTTCAATATCCGGGATATGTCTTTTCCTTGTGAATACCACAATGTTACACTTAGGTATGGACAAACTTAAACCGTGTTCATCCAGCCAAACTTTTAAATAATATAACGCGGAATTTAGTCGGTACGAGATGTCCTCAATAGAACTGCCAGTTGAATAGAGGCAAAGATCGTAAGCATATTGGAGGATATGGCTAAAACAGGATACGCTTTGTTCCAGGTCATAAGTGTAAAGGCTGTACAGGATTGGGCTTAGTACGGATCCTTGTGGAAGGCCCTGCCATACGTTTCTTGGTGGGAGGATATGGTTGAAATACCTTATTTTAAGTACCCTGCCCATCAATAGATTGATTGTACAATGAACTAGCCTCACAGGGAGACTCAATCGAAGCATCTTCTCTCTGAGCACCGGAAGCAGGACATTGTCGTAGGCAGATGCGATATCCAAGAAGACCCCTACCAGGTACTGGTTTTTTGTAAAGGCCGTTCGAATATCCGTTACCAAAATACTCAAGCTATCCATTGTACCCCTAGATTTACGGAAGCCAAATTGAGTGCGTGCCAAAATACCTTTGCTCTCTACTAACCACTCAAGGCGGATTTTAATCAGGTGTTCTAGGACTTTGGACAGAGTGGAGGAAAGGGCTATAGGTCTATAGGATGAGGAGCTTTTAGGATCTTTACCTGGTTTTAGGATGGGGATGATTATCTGGGATTTCCATGATTCCGGAAAGTCGCTTGATAAAAAGATCAAGTTAATTAATTCCAGGAATATCTTTTCTCCTACGGGACCAAGGTGGCAAATAAAGGAGTAAGGGATACCATCCTCGCCTGGGGAAGTATCCTTAAGACCTCGAACAGCACAACGAAGCTCTGATATTGAAAAGGGGAGGTCGAATCTATCCTCACTCGCTAGGACAGGAGATGGAGAAGGGAGGTAATTTTTATCGGGGGCAGTGGGTGGGGATAGTTTATTAGAAAAGTCATCTAACCACGTCGATGGATCATTGGAAGAGGGGGAAGGATTAACAAGGGAGCCACGAAAGCGTCTGACGTTTTTCCAAATTAATGTGGAAGGGGATCTAGGAGCGAGGTTTTCACAAAACTTGATCCAGCCCTTTTTCTTTTTTTTACTTAATTCGCGTTTAGTTCTTGCCGCGACCTGTTTATAGTGGAGATAGTTCTCCATAGTCATTGAAGCCTTGTATTTCTTTTCAGCTTCCTTTCGCCGAGTAACCATTAAAGAACATTCAGAGTCCCACCACGGAGGAGGAGCTAGTTTACTTCGGTTGGGTTTCCTCAAGGGTATGCTTGCATCAGCAGCAGATGTCAAGGCTTCAATGAATATGGAGTACTTATCTTCGACGGAAGTTGGTGGGTCATCTGTCATCCTAGAAAGAAGGAGGTCTGCTGTGGTAGAAAATTTAGACCAGTCAGCATCACCGACTTTATACTTAAGGCGAGGAGGTGGAGCAGTGGAAGGGATAGCGGAAGATGGTTTGGAAATAACAATAGGGAAATGGTCACTACCATGGGACTGGAACAGGATTCTCCACGAACAAAGAGAGGCAAGGTTGGAGGAACACGCAGAAAGGTCAACGGCCGAGCGAGGATCCTGAGATGGAGTAGTTAGTCTAGTAGGCGAACCGTCGTTTAGCAGGCAAAGGTTTGAATCCTCAAACAAGTCTAACAGATCAGAGGCGAAAGTATCACATGAGTGAGAGCCCCATGCGATGTGGTGTGCATTAAAATCCCCTAGAACCATGATGGGGGGAGGAAGGGAAGACAGTATACGGCGGAGTTCAGGAATAAGGGTAAGGGAGGGGTGGGGTATATAAACTGACACAAAAGAAATATCCATGACTCGTACAGCCACAACATTAAAGGTTGGGCTGTGAGTCGGGATGGAAAGAGAAGTATAAATATAAGATTTTTTAATTAAGAGGGCACTTCCTCCATAGCCGTCGTCCCTGTCATCTCTGAGACAGGCATAACCGGTGACCCGAAATCGGGCCCCAGGCTTAAGCCATGTCTCCGAGATGGCAGCAACTGCTATGGAGTATTTATTAAACATATATATAATTTCGTTTTTTTTATGACGGATACTTTTACAGTTCCATTGTAGAAACTGCGCAGTGTCCATCATAGCCATTCTGCGACTGGTCTTCTAGCGGCGGTACTAAGCTACTGAGTTTAGACAGTTGGTGGGCAACGTTGGGCGGTATTGCATCACTAAATTTGGAGATAATTTGGATTAGTGTGCTAATTAAGGATTCAATCAAAAAGTCATTACTGGTTGTTTCTGAGGAGCTCTGGGGGTTTTGGAGGGCACATCCATTTGGTAAAGAAGAAGACGGGTTACTAATTATAGCTTGGTGGGTGTGTCTGTCATAGCCTTTGGCTAGTGGCGATCTAATATGGGGGCTTAGGGTCACTGTCTTTTTATATACCTTTGTCATTGTAGGGGGAGTCTGGGGTGAAGGGTAGGTGGAGGCCTGGGTTGGGGTTACCTGCGAGAAAGTGGTGTCCTTAACTACGTCACTATAGGGACGCCTAACGTTGGCTATACGAGCGGATGCGTCAAAGTATGGAATGCTCTCCTGTGCCATAAGTAGCTTAATCTGTTTCTGTCTTGCCTGTTCAGGACAGCACCTACTTATGGCAAAATGTGCTCCTGAGCAATGTAGGCATGTGGAAGCTTCTTCTAATATGTTGCAGCTATCACCAGTGTGTTCCTGAGCACAACGGTAGCAGCGAGGCTTAGATCGGCATTGGGACTTTACATGACCAAAGCGGCAGCAGCTAAAGCACTGAATGGTGGGCAGCTGATATGTATGCACTAACAAGGCTGTGTGGAAGGAGTATATTTTTTCAGGCAGGGTTTGGCCAGAGAAGGTCAGTACCACTGTCTGTGTTGGGGTCCAAACGATGTTACCATTATTGTTCTTTTTTTTGTTTAATCTACGAGCCTTTAAGATCTTACCGCATTTTTCTGGTAATTCAACACTCTCTATGAATTCGTCCAGAGAAACGTCGACTGGGACTCCATGGGTTATTCCCATACAGGTAACAATGTAGGTTGGGATGTTAGCCGAGAACTTATTTGAGGAGAGGAATTCAGAGGAAGCAAAATCGTTTGCCGCAGTACCTGTTGAAAACTCAACAGAGATACGGTTCCTACCAACATTTTTAATTCCGTCCTTTACTATGTTTTTAATCCCCTTTTTAAAAACAAGTTGACCAAATTTAATTGCTCGAATGGCCGTGCCTGCTGCTAGGTCAGGCTCACTTCTGGACACATGAACAACAAACGGTCCGCAGTCGTTTTCTGAATATCGCCTTGATTCAGAGAAACTTGGGTGCATGTATATCGATTGTACTGAAGCCGATGAATCTATGTCATGTACATTTCTATGGCGTTTATCCGGGTTGGACGCATTCGTCGTGTCCAAAGGCAGCTTGTGCTTTCGGGATTCACCCGCGTTATTGATGTTGTCTTGACTATTGAAAACGTCTAAGGACATTGGGGAGTCATCCGGAGGATCAGGGGGTTTAAGAGGAGGGATATCCATTATGATATCGCCAACGACCGGTGTAAGAGGTTAAGAGATGTAAATAAATGTATTTAATAAATGATTAGTTTTGTTATTTATTACTTACCCAAGACACAAACCACAAAGTTAGAAAGCCAAGAAGTTCAACACAGATAGAAAATACGAAAATAGGCACAAAAACACCTAAATTGAGCACTCGCACGTGTGTCACTCAACTCCAAAACACGGAATCAAATTATAATGTAAATGAATCAATGCAATTCAAGCAAAGTGACTTTGATTGACATTTGACAGTCAATGTCAGTCAGTGAGTGTTAGGCGATATTGCCATTCTCAAATCACCGGTCAATTAAATTACATACTGAATGTATCTCTACTCACTTGACATTGGCAGAGTTGACTGTATCTCTGAAGTACAACACTACTAGCCATTAAAAAAATATATGTGGCCATTTGACAGATTATTGTAATTTTTGGTTCACAAAAAAGTTTTACAAGTATATAAGATCGTATCAAAGATTATATCGACTTTTAATTGATAATTATGTTATTGGTCTGTTGTAAAAAATTCCATTATAATAGTATGTTTCGTAGAATCGGCGTCTGTTCCCTTAGGGTCACTGACTACCAAATGCGCCACCGGGCCAGTCACATATGACAGTCAGTTTTGACTTGCCCGATGGTAAAGATTTTTCGCATGTTATGACAGCCCAGGACAATTCTCGTGCACTCGATATACATATCGATTAAACATTTATATGAACGAATGTATGGAAATCTCTCATCATTATCGAGTGCATGAGAATTGGGCTCTAGTGTGAGATGAAGGTCACATGAATCCAATAAATATAAGCTCTATTAAAATCGGTCCAGCGTTTCATAATTAATAAGCGGTGAAGGTTACCGCAATGTGCCCTGCCTATTGCCATTTGAGGCAAGCAATTCTTTGGGATACTATGTCTTTAACCACAGTTCTCTGTATTGCGAGGTGATCAGTCGGCCCGTGGAGCAGAAAGGTCTTCGAGTGGAGGCGTATAGAAGATCGTAGCCGTAGTAGGCCCCCCGCAAGGTGGACCGATGATCTAGTGAAGGTCGCGGGAATCCCCTGGATGCGGGTAGCACAGGTCCGATCTGTGTGGAGAGGATTGGATTGGAATGGGGAGGATTTATGTCCAGTAGTGGGCGTTTATTGGCCGAAATGATGCTGATAACAAATTACTTATTATCATTTTATGAAAATTGGCATATAGATAAAGCGACATTGCCTTAGAATTAAAAGCACTACTAAGAGCTTTAAAGT
>JADPWL010002515.1:0-16383 GCA_019059595.1 Marasmia exigua | reverse complement strand
TCATCTAGTCTTGTTATTATTCTATGCTGCCATCTGACATTCGCAACCCTTTTGACAGGGGAACCAGACAAAATGAATTATGATTATACCTTCAGAAACTATCCGAAACATGCAGGTTTCCTCATGATGTTTTTCCTCCGAGCTAATGGTAGAAATGGTACATAGGTTTGAAAAATGCAGAGGTACATACTCGAATTCGATCCACATCCCCTCCATGCGCCATGCCATGCGGGGGGCATTTTAGCTCAGTAGTTACCATCGCTTTAAATGTCTTCGATTGATATTGAAGTAAATAAATTTGTTTGATATCAAGGTTAGAGTCGATTAAGATGACGGTGAGGGCAGTGTGGGACGCCAATTGATTTAAATGTTAGCAACTAAACAGGAACTCTTCAAAAACACTAATACTATTTATTTAATACTTAACTTTTGGGTCTGCTTTTGTACTCGAAATTAATTTCGCGGTAATTCAACCGCCAAAAGAGGCCACATGGCGTAAATCCAAATTTGAACTGCGAAAACTGATCAAAAATAGTGCACAATTATAAAATAAATAGTATACATAAATTTTCGCTTAGAGACTCCCGCTCCGAAATTGTTTAAAATAGATCCGGTTTAGTAGCTAACAATTTAAGGGCCGATTTCACCGTCGAAATTGAACGCGATCAACGCTTGTCGCAAATGCGAGCGAAAACAAAGGAACGGAACTCAGTTTGGCGCGTAGACCGAGTTCAAGTGAATTGATCGCGTTCAATTTCAACGGTGAAATCGGCCCTAAATCGATTGGTGTCGCTGAAGAGTGACCCGTAGCCTTGAAGAGATTTAGCAGTTGTACCATTTACATACAGTGCGACTACGATTAGAAGGCACTGTTACTGGAACTTGTTATCTCCTATTATCAATTGAAGAAACAATAGAACCGTGATAGAGCCACGCTTCGGCATGAATGGGCCGGCTCGACCGGAGTGATTCTACGGCCTCACAGACAACCGGGGTAAAGCAGCGTCGGTGCGGCGTAAGTGGTACCAGAGGCCCGAGCCGGGGGAAAGGGGGGTTTAAAGTTTGGTAGCGTATTTGTGACTCCAACGGTGTTGCGAGTGTACACGGGCAACGGCAATCGCTTACCATCACATGGTCCGTCTGCTCGTCTGCCACTTATCACATAATCGTTGACTTCAACCATTATGCCCGTAACACCTTTCTCTTGCGCTCCTGTCGTAATTATAACAGCGATTTTACAAAGTAGATATATGTCAAATGCTTAATTCTTCCTTTTAAGGGTTCCGTAGCCAAATGGCAAAAAACGGAACCCTTAGAGACTCGTCATGTCTGACGTCTATCCGTCTGTGTGTCCGTCCGTATGTCACAGCCACTATTCTCCGAAACTATAAGAACTATTATTGTGTTTGGTATAGCAATTCTTTGCAATTTATTCTTAAGCAAATAATACACTTAAAAAATTCACCGTAGGGCTCAGGTGGGACTCGAACCCACAACTGTTGTGGGTTCGAGTCCCACCTGAGCCCTACGGTGAATTTTTTAAGTGTATTATTTATATAAGAACTATACTATTGAAAATTGGTAAATAGATGTATTTTTTTATATCATCATTTCAGCCAATGGACGTCCACTGCTGGACATAGGCCTCCCCCAATGTTCTCCACACAGATCGGTCCTGTGCCTCCCGCATCTAATGGATTCCTGCGATCTTCACCAGATCGTCGGTCCACCTTGTAGGAGGCCTGCCGCGGCTGCGAGTTCCTGTACGTGGCCTCCACTCATTCTTTTATATAAAAATTGGAAAAATAAAAAATATTGGGGGAGGGGGGGTCTCTATTCCTGAAACTGAAACTCAATTTTTTTTTATCAAATCTATTCGTATGGGGCACCTATAGATAGGTCTTTAAAAATGATGTGGAGGTTTTTAACATATTTTTTTCTAAACACAATACTTTGCGCAAGAGACGCTCCCAAAGTGTTAAATTGTGTCCCCCCCTCTAACTTCTATAATAAATGAATTATAAAACTAAAAAATATATGATGTACATAATCATGAAAACTGACAACGAAAATTGTTTTGAACTAGATATAGTGAGTAGTTTTTTTTAATACGTTATAAACCGTAAACCGCAATTTACCTTCCCTATATATTACTTGCTGCTACGGAACCCTTCATGGGCGAGTCTGACTCGCACTTGGCCGGTTTTGGTTATATTACGGTTTGCGGTTAAAGAAAATAAAATAAATAAATCTTTTATTCCAGCGGTCAACAATCGTCGCAATAGGTAACTGATCTAAGCTAAGATCAAATGACATCGTAAAGAATTGCAAGAGCTATAAATACGATAGGTACGTATTATCCCCAAAAGAAAATCCGAGCTCATCCCAAAATATAAACAGATCCGTCTCTCCCTTGAATCGATATACGCAAATCTGTGATAACAGGGGCCCGGTGAACTTTTATACCCTCCCTCCCTTATCGGAGGATCTACAAATCCAATTTCCTAAAAAAGGTATCGATCCGACAAATCATCTGGCCAACTCTATTACGGACGGGATGACTTGCATAGGATGGACAGGAAATGTCCCGTCATTGAGATAAGTTCCAATTTGCAGTACAATGCTACAGGGAGTGGAGGTAAATGGTGACAAACTTGCTATTGAATCTGGATCACATTTTTGTCGAATCATTTTTTTGGCAGCCTTTGGTAGTATAATAATAATATCCTCCAACCGATTTCTGTTAAGGTGCCTAATCTCAGTCACTAGTTACTTACGCAGGATATATTAAAGTGCTCAAGTGTGTGGGTATAACTTTTAATTGGCATTTTTTGTTTCAGAGCTTAGCAGTAAACAAAGAATTGGTATTTTTTGTTTCAGAGCTTAGCAATTTTGAAATGTTGTCCATTGTATAGGTTATTTAATAGTATATAATAATTTTTAATAATTTCATACTTTTCAAATGGGCTTGCCCATGAATCTTTGAATGACCATGTTAAAATAATATTTATCTTTAGTTTGGTTATATTCTCATGTAAGTGAATGTTAATTCTTTTTTTTTTGAGAAATAAAGTTCTTAAACCTCAAAATCTCGAGCTTAGTCAACAACCCTATTGTCAAAAGTCTTCAATGATCCTTCTTCCTCATCT
Organism: Marasmia exigua; assembly: GCA_019059595.1. Classification (NCBI taxonomy): domain Eukaryota; kingdom Metazoa; phylum Arthropoda; class Insecta; order Lepidoptera; family Crambidae; genus Marasmia; species Marasmia exigua. Next base: position 13,234 of record JADPWL010002515.1, on the reverse strand, counting down.
TAGCGAGTAATTCCTGGCTGTGTCTAAAGCTGTCGCGTAGCAGCCCGGGGTACATTTAGACCATTACTGATTTTTACAGCGTGAAGCAACACTGCTTCACGCTGTAAAAATCAGTAACACACGTCTCTACTGACACACGTCTCTACTGTATTTCGCTGCGTGAGTGCGGGTACCGGAATATTTATACGTTAAAAAATAAATAAGCAAGATAATAAGATAAAATAATTATTCATTTAATAATAATTTCAAGATTTAGGTAGGTTGATGTGACAGTTCAATACATTGTAACTCACCCTGATAACCCTTAAAATAAGTAGCAGCTCTTTATTTATTTCTTTCTTATTCATTATTGTATGGTCAAGGCATCACAAATATCAAAACATAACTTGCCAACTAATTTTATAATCACAGTTAGGCAGATACTTGTAAGCGTTGTTCTAGGTACAATTAAAACATTAAAGTAACTACAATAACCATTTCCCTTGTTTTAAGGAAATATGTTGTGATTGGTAACATTAATTAGGATTTTTATGTTGATGCTACGTACATAGTACCAACTTGAAAAACCAAAATTGTGAACCCTTATAGATTCGTTTCTCCGCCACTTTTCTCCGAAACTATAAGAACTATACTATTGAAAATTGGTAAACAGATGTATTTTTTTTATATAAAAATTGGAAAAAATTAAAAAATTGGGGGGTCTCCATACTTGAAACTGAAATTCATTTTTTTTTATCAACCCTATTCGTGTGGGGCATCTATGGATAGGTCTTTAAAAATGATGTGGAAGTTTTTAACATAATTTTTTTCTAAACACAATACTTTGCGCAAAAGACGCTCCCAGTGTTAAATTGTGTCCCCCCCCCCCTCTAACTTCTATAATAAATGAATTATAAAACTAAAAAATATATGATGTACATAATCATGAAAACTGACAACGAAAATTGGTTTGAACTAGATATAGTGAGTAGTTTTTTTTAATACGTTATAAACCGTAAACCGCAATTTACCTTCCCTATATATTACTTGCTGCTACGGAACCCTTCATGGGCGAGTCCGACGCGCACTTGGCCGGTTTTGGTTCTATTACGAACAGCATGTTGCGGTATAAGAAAATAAAATAAATAAATCTTTTATTCCAGCGGTCAACCATCGTCACAATAGGTAACTGATCTAAGCTAAGATCAAATGACATCGTAAAGAATTGCAAGAGCTATAAATACGATCGGTACGTATTATCCCCAAAAGAAAATCCGAGCTCATCCCAAAATATAAACAGATCCGTCTCTCCCTTGAATCGATATACGCAAATCTGTGATAACAGGGGCCCGGTGAACTTTTATACCCTCCCTCCCTTATCGGAGGATCTACAAATCCAATTTCCTAAAATAGGTATCGATCCGACAAATCATCTGGCCAACTCTATTACGGACGGGATGACTTGCATAGGATGGACAGGAAATGTCCCGTCATTGAGATAAGTTCCAATTTGCAGTACAATGCTACAGGGAGTGGAGGTAAATGGGGACAAACTTGCTATTGAATCTGGATCACATTTTTGTCGAATCATCTTTTTGGCAGCCTTTATAGTATATTAATAATATCCTCCAACCGATTTCTAGTAAGGCGCCTAATCTCAGTCACTAGTTACTTACGCAGGATATATTAAAGTGCTCAAGTGTGTAACTAAATACAAGTGCGCTCTCTACTCCCTTGCCCTCATATTCCGATAGGGCAACAGTGTGACACGAGTGGAGACGGATCGAGCACAGGACCCGTTGGCTTTACATGCTTTCCGAGGCACGGGGGTACAAGACCGCCAACTTCCAGACTCCGGGCTGACACTTAGAATTTCTTAACAGAAAATCTATTTACAAATTTAGGCCCGGGACCCCAAGCGCAGCCGTTGCTTTAAAGTGTGATGTGTGTAAGTTGGTAGTGTAGTGATCCTACGATTAACCCTGTTCATGTTTGATAAATGATAATTTTTATTATCATAGGTAACATACATACAAAAAAATACAAAAAAAAAAATCTTTATTCAATTTAGGTGCACACAGTTCAAAAAGGTATTCTTAAACTGTAGTGTAGTTAGGAGGGAAACATTGTAATATTAGTAGTAGAACTAACTGATATTACAATGTTTCCTTCCTATATTACCCTAGGCAAAGGGCACCAATCTCAGAATGATGCTGGGCATTTCACAGCGCTGGTTTTTAGATTGGTCCCAATCAAAGTACTCTCTATAGGTTTGTGGAAATTATGCATTTGTCTTAGTGTTGATAAAAGTACCCTCTGTTGTACTTGTACATAAAATATGTTAAAAATTACTACATTTTGGGCAATTTATTTGATATTAAGTATTTTATTTTTTACAGTTAAGGAAAACTTAAAGCTAAGTATATTGAATTATTATTTAAACTTTCAAACATGCAGATATATTTCTACATGTTAGTTACGGCCAATTAAAAGTTATTTGAGCATAAGTATTATAAAAATATTTAGTGCTAAATTTGGCACCAAAAGAGCTGAGTTGATATATGAACCAGTGTTGCACTGGTTCATATATCACCTTCCAAGGATGGATGGTTCGGTTTCCCTGAACAAACATATTTTTTTTGATACACCTAGTTCTTTTTAGTCTACCTATGAGTTATAAAGTTACTCATGCATTAATTAAATGCTATTTGATTCCGATACCCATAATGCTTAGGCTATCCTTTTTTTGGGATCTAGTCGATTTCTTGTCCTAAAGTACCTCTAGGAACCGAAGAATGTTTGACAAAAGAATGTAATAATATAATCTTATGCTTTACGTTTCGACAGTTATTTTCCAATGGTCTTGGTAACATGCAAAATGAAGGAATGTTGAAAAATGCCTCGAGACTTACTTAAATTATCGATACAAGCAGAGTGCTAAAGCATTAAGACGCTCGTAGCAAAAACCTATTCTCGTAGCAGTTATCAAACGTTCGTAGCAGGATTTTTAGTTAGTAGGCCATAGCATAGCATAGTTAAATAGACGCCACTAACACACAGTATACTATGTAAAATATAGCTTTATTAGAATGTCAGGTGCCATTTGACTTTCATTTCAATGAACATAGGGTATATAGTATAGGATCCCGCTATACAACGACCTTCACCGAGATGCTTATTTGATGAGACGTATTTTTTATGTTATTAAATATGCCAATAAATATATCCTATATGGGTTGCCTAACAAATTTCAGTCCAGAGTATTTTTAATTAATAATTAAAAAATTTTTTTTTTAAACATTGCACCGGTGTGATTATTTAATAAATTTGATACCAATCGAAAGTTTGAAGCCCATAGAATATGCAAACGTTAGGTTGCCTATTTTTATCCGGTCACAACCACGGGTTGCCAGGTGTAAACAGGTAAATCCATACAAGCATTTTGCAACGTTCTGATTATTGAATCAATTTTAGATAAAATGAAAGATTATTTCATAAGGAACACGGTGGTATAGGGTTGCCTGCGAAAAATCAGTCCCGAATTACGGTTGTCGAATTTTAAATAATAAAATATCGCTGCAAGTGAATGTGTGTGAGAGAGAGGTCCCAGACCAACCATCCCATGCGGTAGAAAAGGACGCAGCGTAGCAGCTGTTTAAAGCCGCCCATTTAAAGAAGGAGAGTGCGCATGCTATTTGTGCTTGGAAATGAAAAGGATAGCGATAGACTCGTATATGCTATACATTATTTTGGAGTAGTTTGTCGCTATAGATACAAGTGAAAAAACGTGCTGCTATTTATTGTTGGAAAAAATGGCCAAAAAGTGTTTTTTATGTGATTCGGATGACGGAATAATTGATTTTGATGATGAAACTTTTGAAAACTGTGCATTAAAGTTAGCTTTTCGTAAGAAAAAAAATTTTAAATACAGTTTTATTGAGCTACCCAGTGCGTCACTCCAATTTGTAGGTTATCATACCACGTGCTACAAAAAAGTGACTGTTTTGAATAAAAAATATAACGAAGAATTTCTTAAATTTATCGCTGAATATACAGTAAGTACATAATAATTGAATCTTAAAAATTATCTAAGCTAATACATTTTCTATATTTTTGTCATGTTGAAGTAATTGGTAGTAAAACTCACTTATGGTTTTTACCCGACTACGGCAAAGCAAAAGGAGGGTTATGATTTTGACAGGCTATGTATGTATGTATGTATGTATGTATGTATGTTCATCTGTTTCCACGTAACTTCTTAACTACTTATCAGAATTCGACAAATGACATATCATTATAAGCGTCTTGATCGTCCGCTGGTTATAGGCTATATCAAACAGTTTTTGCGTCATTAACAGATGCTGCTGATATTTTCATTGGTGAAAAAATGAAGACTGTTCAAGAATTTACGTCTAGTATGTATGGTGTCAGGAACTGTACCAGTGTGAATGATGCGAGACATCGGATTTTTTTGAAGAATTACTCTGCAAAAGAAGACTAAAAGGCTTCGACTCCAACTCCATACCACCATGCTGGATATCATTAACTCAGAAAATTTTACGAACTATTTTCGTAAATTCCATGTGGCTTAATGCAACGGATCCAATATGCGTGAAACTTCAGCCTGAGAACTGCGGTTGGTTCTTAGATGAATATTTAAAACCAGTAGGATTCATTGGGGATCATACACCTTTAAAAATAGAAGACATTGTCGAAAAAATTGAAACAGAGAGTGATAACGAAGAAGATTCAGAAGTTGGAGATCACAGTTATATGTCCGATGACTCGGAACCTGAGTAATTTTAAAAATTTTTGTATTTAAAATTTTTTTCAATAAACAGAAGTATTCTTTTAATTGTTGTTTTTTATTTCGGCTCCTAATAATAAAGATAAAATTTGCCAGATTAGTAATATATATGTATTACTCTGTCTTTTTTACTAAAGATGTGTATATACTTTAGTGTCACATAAACAATAAACATAGATAAATAATTAATTGATTAAAAAATAAAAAATTAAATAACTATTTCTCTATATTAATAATTAAATACTCCAAAATAATGTATAGCATTTACGAGTCTATCGCTATCCTTTTCATTTCCAAGCACAAATAGCATGCGCACTCTCCTTCTTTAAATGGGCGGACTTTAAACAGCTGCTACGCTGCGTCCTTTTCTACCGCATGAGATGGTTGGTCTGGGACCTCTCTCTCACACACATTCACTCGCAGCGATATTTTATTATTTAAAATTCGACAACCGTAATTCGGGACTGATTTTTCGCAGGCAACCCTATACCACCGTGTTCCTTATGAAATAATCTTTCATTTTATCTAAAATTGATTCAATAATCAGAACGTTGCAAAATGCTAGTATGGATTTACCTGTTTACACCTGGCAACCCGTGGTTGTGACCGGATAAAAATAGGCAACCTAACGTTTGCATATTTTATGGGCTTCAAACTTTCGATTGGTATCAAATTTATTAAATAATCACACCGGTGCAATGTTTAATAAAAAAAAATTTTTTAATTATTAATTAAAAATACTCTGGACTGAAATTTGTTAGGCAACCCATATAGGATATATTTATTGGCATATTTAATAACATAAAAAATACGTCTCATCAAATAAGCATCTCGGTGAAGGTCGTTGTATAGCGGGATCTTAGACTAATATCATTTCATCCGATGCCGAGAAAAAAGATTTATATGTAAACACACTCAACATCATCGGCGAGATTAAGGCGCATCGTCTTCGCTGGCTTGGCCATCTCGAGAGGTTGGTCTAGTGAAAAGTACGCCCAGTTGGGCAACCTGGGTATCGCTGGAAGGACGTTGTCGAGGCTGATCTGCGCGAACTCCAGGTCAATAACTGGCAGGATCAGCTGAAGTAGCGATCTCTTGTTTCGGAGGCCAAGACTCTTTTTGGGTTGCTGAGCAAGCGAAGTAAGTAAGTATATAGCTGTGGACATGGGTACTTCTGTAGGCACCACACGTAGTCATCATCATCATCATCATCAGCCCATTTAAGTCCCCACTGCTGGGGCACGGGCCTCCCTCAATCACATGAGGGGTAATTGCCATACTCACCACGCTTGGCAGACGGGTTGGCGAGGGTTTTGATATAAATGCAGAGTTTTCCTTCTCTGGGTGCTAATGATGATGCCAGCAGCTTTACCTTAGTCGCCTTTTACGACACCTCGGTAAGAGTGAGGGTGGCCTATTCTACTCTGCCGGGGACCACACGGCTCACACGTAGTACTTCAAGAATATCAGACAGGAAACATTCAGTACAAGCGTACAGAATTAAGAGCTATGAACACGGGTGTAAACAGTGGCACGAATGGATCGCCCGAGGCGCGCGATAATGGGACCGCGCGGGGCCCGATAACGTCACTCCGGAGTGGCTATTATTCCAAGTGCCGTTTGTGTATGTTTTAGACTCTGGGACGTCCGACATGTGGGGTTCAATGACATTGTGTCTATTGAATATTACTTACTCAAATTTTTAGTCTTTGAGGCCTAAACTTCGGAAACTTAGGTTTAAAGTAAGATAGTAATGTTTTTTAATTTAATCAAGACGGGAATTAACACGATATTTATTATGTGATACAACATTGTGTACTCACATATTTGGCTCGACGTTTACGACGTTAGTCCGCTCGTGACCACGGCTGCTATAACGTAGCCGAAACGTCGAGCCAAATATGTGAGTACGTATAATAAATATCGTGTTAATTCCCGTTTTGATAAATTAAAGATTACTATCTTGTGTGTGTGTGTGTGTGTGTGTATGTGTGTGTGTGTGTGTGTGTGTGTGTGTGTGTGTGTGTGTGTGCGTGCGTGCGTGCGTGCGTGCGTGCGTGCGTGTGTGTGCGTGCGTGCGTGCGTGCGTGCGTGCGTGCGCCTGTGTGGGTGTGCGTGTGCTTGTGCGTGTGCGTGTGCGTGTGCGTGTGCGTGTGCGTGTGCGTGTGCGTGTGCGTGTGCGTGTGCGTGTGCGTGTGCGTGTGCGTGTGCGTGTGCGTGTGCGTGTGCGTGTGCGTGTGCGTGTGCGTGTGCGTGTGCGTGTGCGTGTGCGTGTGCGTGTGCGTGTGCGTGTGCGTGTGCGTGTGCGTGTGCGTGTGCGTGTGCGTGTGCGTGTGCGTGTGCGTGTGCGTGTGCGTGTGCGTGTGCGTGTTCGTGTGCGTGTGCGTGTGCGTGTGCGTCCCGTTTGGTGACCCGCTTTTGACGACCCGTTTGGTACAGTGGTAGTGAACGCTGCCTTTGGTCCAAGGGTTGCGGGTTCGATCCCCGCACAGTACAAACATTTGTGTGCATGAACATGTCTGTTTGTATTGGTCTGGGTGTTTGTATGTATTATAAGTTTGTATTTACAAAAGAAAAGTATTATACGTATATATTTGTAATTCCGCTGTTGATTCTGATATCCGTAACACAGGTGCTTGAGCTACCTATCTCGGAGTCAGATCAATGTATGTGATGTGAAATAAAACAATAATATCTGAATAGGCAGATGATTTTGCGCGGCCCATCTGATGGTAAACGGTAACCGCCGCTCATAGACATCAACAATGCCGGAGCAAACTCATGCCGCTGCCTACCCTGAAAGAACTCTTTTCAAACCTCCTCTTTTCAATTGGTACTGTAAATCTGATTGTATAGGTATGTCTTGAACCTTTGTAAATTCTTGGGTCATTTTGTGTTACCTATATCTGGGTGGCCATGCACGTCTGCTTACCACTTCGACGTAATAGAAAATTGCACTCAATACTAAAATTATACCTATAATAAAATGGAACAAAATTGTAAGCTAATGTTTGGATCTGAAACAGTGAAAAGAGTCGTTTTACTGATCATTTGGAACATCGACTCTGAGATAGATTCAGAACACAGAGCGACTCCATTAGAATGACCCCTAATTTAAATAATTTTACCAAGTTTCATACATTCTGTGACACTAATGGCTGTTATTTCAATCAATGTTATGTATACCTATGTCTTTCCCGGCGTGACACGTTCCATGTGTTGTTGAACCGACTCACTCGTTCTCTCGCTATCGGTGATCATCTGTAGTTCGTCGCTTATTCGTGTCAGTGGTACACAGTGAGTCAGTGAGCGAATTGACCGATTAAGGTGACGCGTAGGGCACACTAGCGACGCCAATCAATTTTAATTTACAGCTACTAAACCGGATTTATTTTAAACAATTTCGGGGTTACAACCTTTCGGTAAACACTTATACTATTTATTAAATAACCATGTACAAATGCGGACCCAACATTTGTACGCGAAAAATTGATTCACGCTAAAAGTGGCCGCTTTTGGCGATAATCAATTTTTCGCGTACAAAAACGGACCCAACATTTGTGCATGGTTATTTAATAAATAGTATAAGAGTTTACCGAGAGGTTGTAACCCCGAAATTGCTTAAAATAGATCCGGTTTAGTAGCTAACAATTAAAAACGAATGGTGTCGTTAGTTAGGGCTACCCGTCACCTTAAACAAATCCGATCTTGAGATCCGAATGAGCCGAATGATGCATTCGGAGCGAGCATTCGTGATTCGGATCAGTGTATCATCTATCTGAAGCGGATCACTGAATCGTTTCAGTAAAGTAACACACGTCTAACCATTAGGCCAAACTGTAAAAGCAACAATACGGCAAACATAACATGGCTATCTGAGGCGCGATCTGCCTCATACACTTCCATTATCGTGACGCCTCGGGCGCCTCACATTTACGCGAGTAAGTATCTCTGTTTATAGTCCATTGTGCGCTTGCGTCTTTCAGCTATAAGTGTTTAATTGATCACCATCATCATCATCATCTGCCCATTTAAGTCCCCACAGCTGGGGCACGGGCCTCCCTCAATCACATGAGGGGTAATTGCCATACTCACCACGCTTGGCAGACGGGTTTGCGAGGGTTTTGATATGAATTCAGAGTTTTCCTTCTCTGGGTGCTGATGATTATGCCAGCAGCTTACCTTAGTCGCCTTTTTAGGACACCTCGGTAAGAGTGAGGGTGGCCTATTCTACTCTGCCGGGGACCACACGGCACCTCTTATGAATTATAATAATAATAATAATATCCTCCAACCGATTTCGGCTAAGGCGGCCAATATCTTGGCACTTACACACAATATAATTATAGTGTTCAAGTGTGTGTGCAAACACAAGTGCACTCTCTATTCCCTTGCCCTCATATTCCTATTGGACACCAATGTGACACGACCGGAGAATCTCTTATGAATTAATATAACATTTGTTTTTTTTTAAACGATCGGTGGCAGACGAGACCCCCTTCCCCCGGATTGGACCTCTAGTACCCTCCCTCACGCAGCGAAACACAGTACAGTGCTGCTTCACGCCGGTTTTGTGTGAGGCCGTGGTACCACTCCGGTCGAGCCGGCCCATTCATGCCAAAGCGTGGACCTCACACGGTAAAAGAGATTTGTTTCGGCTCACAGCAATATATGAACAAAATAAAGACAAAAATACATTAATAAGTATTATTTTTATTTACTTGTATATTCCTAACCATTGAATAGAATACTCATCTGTGCTTATAACAATGTATGTGTAATCTTTTTTTAAACGTTCCGTTTTATTAAGATACCTTGTTTACATAATTCATGTTCTCCAAACCGATATTTCAGTGATCAACCATCGACGCAGGACATATTATAGGGCACAAGTGTTTACGCAGACACTGGTGCAATCTCTATTCCCGTCCCCTCATATTTCAATGGGGCACCATTGTGACACGACCGAAGAGGCATCAGGCGCAGGACCAACGGCTTGACGTGCTTTCGGCAATATAGCCAACTTCCAGATTTTGGGCTGACACAGAGAAGTTCTGAAGAGAAAAACTTAAGAAAGAAAGAAAGATAAACATGGCCTGACCCGGGGATCGCACCCAGGACTGAAAGCGTAGCCGTCGTTTTGAGGTGACGGGTAGGGCACACTAGCGATGCCAATCAAATCAAAGCGAAGAAATTTTTACATAGATGTATTATAAAATTGTAAATCATTTCCTTAACCTATATGTTGCACACTTTAAAAAAAAACTCCTAATCGCCACAATCAATATAAATCACTAGGTATCGCCTTAATGTGGCGTGTAGGGCACACTAGCGACGCCAATCGATTTTAATTTTTAGCCACTAAACCGGATCTATTTTAAATAATTTCGGCGTTACAGTGTCTCAGCAAACACTTATACTATTTATTTAATAACCATGCACAAATGTTGGATCCGTTTTTGTACGCGAAAAATTGATTCACGCCAAAAGCGGCCACTTTTTGCGTACAAAACGGACCCAACATTTGTGCATGGTTATTTCACAAATAGTATAAGTGTTTGCCGAGAGATTGTATCCCGAAATTGTTTAAATTAGATCCGATTAAGTAGCTAAAATTAAAATCGATTGGCGTCGCTAGTGTGCCCTACCCTTCATCTTAAAGTACGATGCACTACCCATTGCGCCAACGAGGCAGTGTTCCATAATTTAAAATATCTAAATGTTAATTTTAACTTTTTTTTAAATTAAAATTAGGAAAACATGCAGCGAAAAAGTAGCGGTGTAAAAGATAAGGGAATTTAATTCATTTCAATACGGCCCTGCATATTAATTAAACATTTACGGAGAGGGAAAATAATGAAACGAAAAGAAAACAGTGCGATTTTACCGTTTTCTTTCATTTGTAATTCATGGGAGGCATTTTTTTATTGCAAGACATTTGCATATGCCGTTACGGATATAATATTTAAATATTATAGGTTCTGATTTTAAGGGTTAAGTACATAAAAGTAAAGTATCAGCCTATAAATGTCCCACTGCAGGGCAAAGGCCTCTATAATAGAAATCAAGTCATCGCTACTATGATGGGATTAGGCTTAATCACCACGCTTGCCAAATGTGGATTGGTGATCCATCGGGGACCACACGGCACTCATTCTAGTCGAGCCGGCCCATTCATGCCGAAGCGTGGCTCTCCCACGGTCAACTTTATTTTTAGATGACAGCCCAGCGCACCACCTGATGGTAAGCGATTGCGCAGATTGATACGTGCAACACCATTAGTCACAAGTGCGGCCAACCTATGAAATTCTTCTTCTCACAGGGTGTTTGGGTCGATTAGGCCTCTGGTACCCACATATTTCAGATGTTTTAATTTAATTATTTCTAATTTAAAAAATCAACAGTTTTAAAAATTAAGTATAGACTTCCTCTATTAAATACAATAGCAGGTGCTATTGTATTGAATACAATCAGAATAAAAATTAGTGTCAGACAAAGTTACTCTTCTTTAATGAGATTGAGGACAAATAAAAAAATAAGTTAAAAGTAACAAATAATGTTGTCCGTTTTAAGTACCAAGCTGGATAACGTAATGGCTAACTTTTTATAAAAACAAACTTCTGTTTGCCATTTCACAAAACAACGTCAGCCAGGGCCCCAACTCCACATCAGATTTTTAAAAACCCCGTCGAGTGTCACTACACACTCATAAATGACCACATAACGACCAGCCAAACATTAAGACCGGCGAAACGTTTCCATAGTCCATCTACAGTCAAACATTTCCTTCCCCCACAATTAAAATTAAAGCTAATTAACTTTTTAACTCCGTCCGCCACTGGGGCGCAATTAAAGCGAAACAAAAGTCAACTTTATGCCACCCCAAGGAGTTGACTATACATTCTCCCTTTTTTAACGTCGAAACTTCGAGTCCGCGGCGGTTAATGTTTCATTATTTTTTATTAGCGCAAACGTCATTAGGGGTATCAGTCAAATGGAAAGGTTAACTAGGGATAACGTCTTAACACTAATTGCTTGTACTTAGACGTCTGGTTGCGTATTGTATTCAGTTCTATATAGGTACAACCTGTGCGGATAAAGAATGGGATCAGAAATGGCAGCGAATCTATTCACTTCTTGCTCGCACACTATTTGCGTCTATACTCGCACCCCACGAGTGCGAGTATAGACGCAAATATGTGTGCGAGCGAGAAGATGCGCCGCCATTTCTGATCCCATTCTTTATCCGCACCGGTTGTATGCTATATAGAATTGAAGGCTGCGTAACCTTGGCTCCGGGGCCACATGCGACGCGAACATGTGGCTCGCTAACGCTTTTGACCTTCAGAAATTGATGATAATTGATGATACCTCTCATATAAAAAAAAAAGTTTGAATTTTTCGCGGTCGTATTTTTGTACCTCAGTTATCTTTTGTAAATGGCCGTCCTAAATTGTTTATGTGAAATAAACATTTTTTGACAAACGAATATTTTGAGAAAAAGCTCCTCAAGAGAAGCAATATTATTGCTATTAATTAAAATATGTTAAATATTATGAAGACATTTTTCAAGTCCTATTTTCATATCACCCTTAAAAGACTTCAAATCTTAATAACTACTAAGATAAGGTTCTTTCTGGGGTGCTACCAAACAGTAATAAAATTATCCCTGGCCGCTAACAAACGACGCTACGGGCCCATAAAAAATATACAAACCTCTTTCTTCTTATCCGCTTCAAATTTATTTCAAACAGCATAATACAAACAGATAAATAGTAGAACCCTAAACCAAATTAACCGCACCAACCAGATAATTGACGCCAAACCAACCCCATTGCATCACGCCCACGCTTATCGAATCAGAGCAACAAACATACTTGAAAACAATAAGTCCCATCTGTGCCCAGCGAAATCTATCGGAACATTCGGACCCCTTTTCCCGAAGGACCCCCATTGGGAATGATGCCCTCTAAAATTACTTGAAGACGTGACCAGGGGCAGAACCGGCCTCTATTATTTTAATAGTTCCTTACGTTCACTCGTACGGTGAATTTCGTTCCTTTTTCAAATAAATCAAACTTCTTTACATTGAATTCTCGTATTTAGGGTTAATGTAAGGTAGCGGTTAAATATTTAGCTGGTGATTATAGCACCACAAAAAAGCCTGACTATAGGTACTTACGAGTACATCCAAACTATCGGTAATAGGAAGCATCACAACCCTTCCTTTTTGGTTTTGCCGTAGTCGGGTAAAAACTAACTTCAGGCATTGTGAAATCTTCTTGATGTCAAGGTCGTTTCTAAATAATAATTTATTTCCAAAAGTTTATAAAGGCGTTATTACATTACCTGACCACCACACTAGGCTTCATAAAGTAGAGTAATAGTACACTAAGCTTGTCCTGTGGAGGCATACAAATTATGTTTCTACACAATTTGACATTACTT
>JADPWL010002511.1:0-10239 GCA_019059595.1 Marasmia exigua | reverse complement strand
CAAAAAAAACAGCGTGGGGCACTTACGGTCTGATGATGATGATGATGATTTTTCAAAGTCCGTGGAAAACCCGTGAAAAGTTGTATAGGCTACTTTAGAACGAGATCAGAAGGCCTATTCTTGACCACTCGACATTAAAGTCGAGATAGAGATTTGAATGGACTAATGTATGAAATCCTAAGCTCGGTTTCAATGTCGAGTGCACGAGAATTGCCCCTCTGAGTGATTCTTCGAGATGACTTTCGTGGCCGTCCTCATATCGAATACTACTACTACTACGAAATTAGCATCAGAATCCTTAAATACACGTAAAAGTTTAAGGGATTTATTAATAACGTGTTTGTTAGCTAAAACGAAGAAGAAGAAATTTCATACAAACATTTTTTTTTTATGTGATTGATGGCGGACGAGCAGACGGATTACCTCGCTTACCATCGTAAGCGATTACCGCTGCCCATGGACACCAATGACACGAGGTTTTTTTTTTTATCGTTTACATCCCTAAAATCTCATAGTTGGTATCGTGAATAATATCCATTTAGTATGTTGAATCAACAATATATTTTTTTAAACAGCCTATAAACTGCCCCACTGCAGGGCAAAGGCCACCATCATAGAAATCAAGGTAAGCTACTATGATGGGATTAGGCTTAATCACCACGCTTGCCAAATGCGGATTGGTGATCACAAACCCGAGTTATGTCCGAAAAATTCGAAACATACTTTTCGCTCGACTTGGGAATCAAACCCAGGACCCTGAGAACACGGCCCGGTTCTTAAGCCAACAGGGTGAATCAACAATATAAGCCAAAAAAAATATCCACATTATTGCCGAGCGGGTATTATATTTTGTGTGGAACAGTTGATTTCGTTTTCGCTTATATTGTTGATCTAACATATAATAGTGGACTTTATTCACGATACCTACTCATTATGAGGTTTTGGGATGTCAACTATAAAAAAACCGGTCTATACTAATGTTACCATGTTTGTAATTCCACTGTTGGTTCTGATACGCGTAACACAGGTGCTTGAGCTACCTATCTCGGAGTCAGATAAATGTATGTGATTTTGTAAAAAGGTATAATATTTTTTTTACCCAACTAAAATATAATTTTATGTTATACTAATTTTATGACGATGTTGGAACCAGAGTGATCTAAGTAATATTTTGGCCAAATATGTTTTTTGGAAAGAAAAATCTTCTTTCAGGCCAAACTGACTGACCGGATGGCGCAATTGGTAGTGACCCTGCCTCTTGCGCCAAAGGTCGTGGGTTCGATCCCCACCCTGGACAAACATTCGTGCGATGAACACTTGTGTTTGTTCGGTGTCTGGGTTTAATATATGTATTTAAGCATATATTTGTGTTCCTCTGTTGTCTGATATCTATAACACAAGTGCTTAAGCTACATAGTACGGAATCACGTCAACGTATGAGATGTTGTGAGAATTATTATTAACTTATTAACTTGATTGAAACTGATGAAACTAACAAAACCATTTTACTTAGAACTTCCCCTCTGGTTCTAGCATCATTGGTATGGTAACCCTACTCAAGGAATCCTTGTATATTCCGCTGCATCCGCCGTCTGCAGGACTCTTCACATTGTTATTTCTTATTATTATGTCGAGATTTTAGGCATACACAATTTTCATTATATCATAGAGTCTATACTAGAGAGAAAGTTATTCAAATTCAAATAATTCTTTATTTGCAAAGGCTCGTACACAGCACTTACAAATCTTCATACATCTGAGTAATTTAAAACTATTTATAAGTACTTATGTATAATTTACATGTTAATACATAAATATGTTGATACATAAAATATATCTACTAGAAAAATAAATAAACATAATGCGACTCTACCACACCGGCTTCGGAAAGTTGTTTCTGGTCTAGAAGATCTGGCGAAAATCTCGCCAGTTACTCTTTTTTACCCGACTACAGGCGAAGCAAAAAGGAGGGTTATTATTTTGACCTGTATATATGTATGTATGGTTTTTCATCTGTTCCCTCATAACTTCAAAACTAATTTACATATTTGAACGAATGAGGTGTCGTTAGAAGCGTCTTGATTGTTTTCTGGTTATAGGTGACATGACGTCACGTTAATTGACTACAGCGCCCTCTAGACGACTTAGAGTAAGGAACAACAAAATTTTTTGCTTGACGGTACCGTGTGAGGTATCAAAAGAAAAAGCTTTTTAGCACATTTCAAATATGACCACCACATTTGAGTGAGCATTTGAGTGAGCATGACCTGGTTAGGTTCCCCTCATAGGTCACAAATAGTAGTAGTTACTTAATCCAATACTAATAAACTGTAGAATGAGGTGTACAATGGTAGGTGGTTAGCATCTTGTCAATTATTGAGTAATCAATACTGAATATGTGAATTAATTTGTATACAATAAAACAGACTGCTAAGCTAAATATTGCTTGTTGCGAAACTTTGAACCTAACGGGGATTTTGACTTTCACCTGACTTTTTAACTATGATTCAGTTCTTCCTCTTTAGATATATTAGTTGTTGTAAACTTGAAAGCCTACGAGCTAAAGAAACTACTTTCGAACACTCACAATGCACTACGAAATAAAGACGAATTTCGTATGATATCAGATTTTAACCGCAATTTGTCAAATCAACAAACTGAGTGTATATGAGTGAAAGTATGAGATGGGTAAGTGAATATAGAGTACACTTTTGTCTGATGGTTGAGGTTGGCTGTCATAGCCAAAAAATCGGTATAAAAATTATTATGTTCCAATCAAGAGGCCATTAGAGTTTATCAGAGACGACCAACGGGGCCCTCCTGTGGGTGCGAGATATCGATGGAAGGACGAAGTCGCCAAAGAACACAAGGCACTAAAGGCACATGAATAAATATTATTTGTTCATGTGCTAAAGGTGCACGATTGGGCGGAATTAGCACAGGACCGAATAAAATGGCGAACTTGACGTCGGACGCCAAGGCCCATTTGAAATCGCTGAGCCAGCTTAATAAACACATTTTGACCGTGGGAGAGCCACTGGGCTAGCTCGACCGGAGTGATACCATGGCCTCACAGAAAACCGGCGTGAAGCAGCACTGTGCTGTGTTTCGCTGCGTGAGTTAGGGTACCGGAGGCCTAATCCGGGGGAAAGGGGGTTCAAAGGTTGGTAGCGCACTGATGCCGCGGGTGTCCATGGGCGGCGGCAATTGCTTACCGCTGATCCGTCTGCTCGTCTGCCACCTATCACATAAAAAAAATGGTACACAGTTGGGCAGAATTAGCACAGGACAAAATGGCGAACTTTGACGTCGGAATGCGCTGATCCAGCGTAATAAATACATTTTAAAAAACGAAGTGTTCCTCACACAATGAGTATGAACTGAACAAATCACCAATAAATTCTTCCCATTAACAAAAAAGAGCCACGTCACACAAGAGAAAAGGTAATACCGCGCACAAAATATGTTACCTGCAAAGTAACAATGAAAAATGGCGGTTCGAAACCGCCGCAAATTTGTCTCACCCCGGTAACAAAGTTAGAGCAAGTGGCCGGATTTATCGGGGGGGATTGTTGGAACTGCGACACACGTTAACGGTACCTGTTGGAGACGTAGGCTTTAGGGCTTACATACATAGTACTAAAGGTCAATGACCTTTTACAATGCACTCAGGAGGTGAATTAAAAAAAATGGGTAGTATGGCTAAATGGCATTAAAAAATCAAGAAAAAGGATTATTCTCGAAAATAAATTACTACATATTAAATCACTATTAACCTTTGTATAAATATCTATTTTATATAACTCTATAACGCGTAACTCTATTTTCTATGTTTGTAATTCCACTGTTGGTTCTGACATTCGTAACACACGGGCTTGAGCTACCTATCTCGGAGTCAGATCAATGTATGTGTTGTTGTGAAAATATTTTTTTTTTTTTACCCAACCAAAATTTTATTTTATGTTATATGACGATGTTGGGACCAGAGTGATCTAAGTAATATTTTGGCCAAATATGTGTTTTGGAAAGAAAAATCTTCTTTCAGGCCAAACTGATGAAACTAACAAAACCATTTTACTTACAACTTCCCCTCTGGTTCTAGCATCATCGTGTATGGTAACCCTACTCAATTAAAAAATCAAGAAAAAGTGGATTATTCTCGAAAATAAATTACTACATATTAAATCACTATTAACCTTTGTATAAATATCTATTTTATATAACTCTATAACGCGTAACTCTATTTTATATCATTGATTTTTTTTCCTATGAGATAGTTGGCAGACGGATCACCTGATGGTAAGCGATTGCCGCCGCCCATGGAGTGTGAGTCACAAGTACGCTGTCTCCTGCACCCTGATTCCCCAAATTGGACCACCGGTACCCTAACTCAGGCAGCGAATCACAGCACAGACGCTACTTCGCGCTGGTTTTCTTTAAGGCTGGTGGTATCACTTCGGTCGAGCCGGCCCATTGCCGAAGCGTGGCTCTCCCGCGGTTAAAATACAACATTCTAAAGACTGGTTTACCTACATAGTGTGCAAACTAGCGCAATAGTCGCCATGCCGAGTAAAGGGACTGTAGTAACTTAATGCGGCCTTCGCCACCTTCTGTGAGGAGGTGGTGGCAGGAAAGGAAGCGGCGGAGCGCGCGCGGGAGAAAGATCCTTCCACCGATGCGCTCCGAAGAGTGAGGAGGGGTCTGAGACGCCGACAATATGCGCGTCTCCTTCCTCTCCTCGGAGGTGCCCAGCCGGCGCACGGTGCTGGGGTACCCGCGCTGGCATTGCACCGGTCACCTCCAATGCTCGTTAGGGACGGCTGCTCACTCTCGGCTGTCCCTAACGCCCCCCCAGCTTACCCAGGGGGGGCAGCGTCCTGCCCGCCGTATAGGCGGGCTCCGTCTGGGGGGTCGTGCACATGGCTTCGTGCCCGTCACCACGACCCACTATGGACGATGAGAGGATGCCCAGGGGTTTTAGTCGGTAGACCCCCGCCGTCATGCGGGGGGAGTCCGACATAACCCGTCCGCCCCCAGGTGGACGGGTATGCGGAACGCATTTCCCCTGGGAGAACAAAAAAAAAATAGAAAGTGTTTTGACGTCACTACTAGTAACTCGCACGAACGAGCTAGAAAGTAACTCATATGACAAGCCTAGTCACTATCTACGAGCTAAAGACAGCTCGCACTGTGTAAAGTAGTCTCAATGGTAAAATGTTTTTTTTTTATCAGTTCATAAGTTTTCCTGTGCCAATTCCGCCCAATCGTGCACTTGAGTGCTTTGAGGTCCTTAGCGACTTCGTCCCTCCAGCGGTATCTCGGACGAACCACAGGACGTCGCCTCTGGGATGACAGATAGGCACTTATGGCTGCCCGATCCTCTCCTATTCTCTCCACGTGTCCGAGCCAGCGCAGTCGCGATGATGCAAAAAAAGGCGAACTTTGACGGCGGAGGCCAAGACCCACTTTGGATCGCTGGGTCATCGTAGTAGTAAGTTCATAAGTTTTCACTGATTAACTGATATTACTAACCTTGTTAGAATAGGTACTGGATAAAGATAAAGATAAAAAATTATTTATTCAATTTAGGTCCACACAGAACACTTTTGAATGTCAAAATAGTACATATTATCTACCGCTGGTTCAGAATGTCGATTTCTACTCAGAAGACACCAGCAAGAAACTCAGTAGTTACTCTTTTCAAATATTGATGATGTTACAGAGTTTCAATTGAGAAGAGAAAAAAAATACAATTATGAAAGTTAATAGACTACTATGAATAACAACTCAAAAGATTAATCAATTAACATAACCAAGAATCCTTATCATTTAAATAGTCTTGTACACTATAGTAACCTTTCTTCATTAGGCAGGTTTTAATATGAGACTTAAACTTATCCAGTGATAGGTTAATGACATTTTGTGGTAGCTTATTAAATATCTTAATACTTAAACCAACAAATGAATTACCGATTTTATGAAGTCTGAGGACCGGGACCTATATTATGGAAAGTACCTATATTATAAGTGCCTTTATTACATTACCACAAATAAAATCTATTGAACACAATTCATGTGAAAGAATCCTTAGAAACAGTAAAAAGTACTTTGCATTTACATTTCCTTTGAAATTCGGTCTTAGGTTGTTACAGAAAGAGGCAAATTTCGTTCAGTAATGAATATACGCTCGATCGGGTTTTTAGCACCCAACACATTTCTTAGAAAATAAAATATAATTCTATTTCACTTAACTACCTAGCTCTGCCTTACCCCATTACAAATACGCTGTTTCTTTCCGCTCTCTTAGAGGTTTGTCCTGGTTGCATACCGAGCTGTTGCTTAGGAGATCGAAGTTTTCATTTCTGCTTCGACTCCTCCACTTTTCACGGTCTTAAGCATCTAATAGTGGTCAGTTTATTAGCGCGCATGTCTTCCCTTGCGATGTCAACACCACACCTTTCTGGTATACCTACTCTTTCTGCCAGAACCCGGCGATGGTGGCCAGATTTTCGCAAGGCATGGCTATACCAGCGTAGGCCATACGCTATACTCTACTGAGCATAGCTTATTGCTTAATAAAACAATAAGCTATTGCTTATTGCTTTCCATAAGGTACAATAAGGGTCCTATAGTTGGTCTGCTATGTCATGAAGGCTGCCACGCATGCTTGAGTTTCTCACGCCGTCTTTCCATGTAACTCCACACATCCATCGCAGCATACTCGGGTACAAACATATCCGTGACTTGCAACTCCTGCTTATGTTGCTGAAATACAGGCCAAATTTCACTGTTCAAACAACAATTGGTCTAATGATGGACTTATAGATCTGTCCCTTCAACACAAATGACGCCTGTCACCTCACGCCTTTTGGCCCACCCGGACGAATTGAGTACTTGGTACTGACCCCGGGTACTTAATGATCCTTTCGCTGGACCTTATCGTCGCTAATATGCACACAGGCGTGAGACAAGGAGAGTTGCTGGCAGGGGCGTCTTTATCTATAGTGCAGGGGGTGCGGTGCACCCGGGAGCTGGAAGTTAGAGGGCGTCGAGAGCCCCTTGCCTACACATTACACAGACATACCTGTGTCCCGACATACCTGTACCTGTGATTGTTCTCCTCATCTTAGCATGTGACTCCCAGGTGCGTCCAATGCTGTCGCTTCGAAGCCCGGCACTACGCTTGGATCATGATATAGGATTCGGGTCTGATAATTACAATGAAGCGACGAACAGTCGAACATGTTAAATAAGTATTCCATTTTGTTCGCGCATTTTGAAACAATTCTTGGGCTAGAGCCACCAATTTATTTTCTTGTATCAAGAATACCTACTGTACACGACCGTTGCACACCAATCCTTACCCGAGAGAGTCATCATCATCACCATCAGCTTATTTAAGTCCCCACTACTGGGGCACGGGCCTCCCTCAATCACATGAGGGGTAATTGCCATACTCACCACGCTTGGCAGACGGGTTGGCGAGGGTATTGATATAAATGCAGAGTTTTCCTTCACTGGGTGCTGATGACCATGCTAGCAGCTTTACCTTAGTCGCCTTTTACGACACCTCGGTAAGAGTGAGGGTGGCCTATTCTACTCTGCCGGGGAACACACGGACCCAGTATTACCCGAGTGAGTAAAACCCAGAAACTGGCTTACAGCAGACGCGTCCTGATCAGCTATTATGGTAATGCTGCTAACAACGCTCCCCGGCGTCTGTCGCCGGCCCTAATATGTGACGCCGATGCAAAGTTGTGGTGCCGCAGGCATTTCCTGGTTTCCTGTTTAGTGAACAATTTGCATGAGTGAGTGGTTTGGTTGGTGGTGTGGTTTTTTAACTGTAACGTTGTCAATAGTGGCGTAAGGGCCGATTTTTTTATCAGTACCTTTTGGCTATATTTAAAATAGGTTATTGCCTAACCTAACCGAAAGTCAAAGTGACGTCATATATCTTATTAATTATATTGATTAAGCTGACTATTGCCCAAAACACATTTAGGCGATATTTTACTATTGGTTACTTTTCAAACCATTAATTCAGTTTAACTACGGATCAAAAATCGGCGGCAAGGAAATTGTCGTTTTTTTTTCTAGACACAAGAAGTTGTATCATTTTATTTCGATTTAAGATATATTTTGAGGTTTATATTAAATTGACATCAGATATTTACTATATTTGTAATGCAAAAAAAAATCTTGAAAATAACCCTTTTCTTACTACAGAATTGACGTATAGGTATCAATATTAACAGTGAAACACAGCACAGTGCTACTGCACGCCGGTTTTCTGAGAGGCCATGGTGTCACTGTGGTCGAGCCGGCCCATTCATGCCGAAGCGGGGCTCTCCCTGTGTGAACTACGTGCTTGACATGAAGGTGAGAGTGGATGAAAAGATTTTGGCTATCTGTACAATATTTTTTTCTAAATATCAAGCAAAAAGTGCAATCATCCCAAAAAGTCATAAGTATCTATTAACAGCGTACTTTGAAATAATCAATAAAATCTATCAATTTGCAAGATTTGTTTTTTTTTTGTTTTTTTTTTTAATAAATAATTTACAACATCACATACATTTGTAGAAAATGCTGTATAGCATTAAGTCCGCCAATTGTACTTTATTTTCCTGTGCAATAAAGAATAAATAAATAAATGATCTGACTCCGAGATAGGTAGCTCAAGCACCTGTGTTACGGATATCAGAATCAACATTGGGATTACAAATATATACATATACTACTTTTCTTTTGTAAATACATACTTATAATACATAGGAAACACCCAGACCAATACAAACAGACATGTTCATGCACACAAATGTTTGTACTGTGCGGGGATCGAACCCGGAACCCTTGTACCAGAGGCAGCGTTCACTACCACTGTTCCAAACGGGTCATCAATTAACGTGATTGTTTGTCAGAAGTCCTTGTATGCGATAATAAATAAAAAACTAAATAGTTTTTCTGCGCTAAGATAAATCTAACTTATGATTTAAAAATCGTTTTTGCCTTTTTAGTGATGTACCTTACTAAGTATTTACCTAAATATATGAATTTCGTTTCCTATTTTCTCTTTTGCCTCTCAAGCTAGAGCCCCGTATGCCCCACATAAGGGCTACGCGTATTAAGTACTTACTTGACGATGCCGGGGGCCACAACAATGAGCCGCTAGGACAGGCCCTGTTTAATTAAGCCCAGTTAACTGTTCCAAACGGGTCGTCGCAAAAGATTGCAAACGTGTTTCAAATTTAAAGCAATGATATCTTATGTAACACGCGTATTCCTTCAGGAGTTTTTAATGTCAAACAAAAGCAAAAAGTGCAATCAACCCGGAAAGATATAAGTATTAACAGCATAGGTACTTTGAAATAATTTAACGCGTTCCCCCAGGGGGCGCCACTCAAGCTCACGTTATTGCTACGTGCCGAAGAGACATGTAAATCCGTTAACAATCATCGCACAAACTTACAAAATTAAGTTCGGCAACTTTGAAACAGCGTGACGCACCTCATTATTATACACGTAGGGGCTGTGCTTATGGCAACACCGCGAGGATACTAGCGCTGCCAAGTGATTTATATTGATTGTTTTTTTTATATATCCTCCAACCGATTACGTCTATGGCGGCCGATATACATATATTATAGTGCTCAAGTGTGTGCGCAAACCACAAGTGCACTCTCTATTCCCTTACCCTCGTATTCCGATGGGACACCACTGGACACGATCGAAGAAGAGGGCGACGAAGAGGGATTGGGTGCAGGACCAACGGCTTAACGTGCTTTCCGAGGGACGGGGTTACGAGACCGCCAACTTCCAGACCCCGGGATAACACTAAGAATTACTCACCGAAAACTTAGGCAATTTTTTGGCCTGACCCGGGGATCGAACTCGGGACCTCTTGCGCAGCCGTCGCTTTAAAGTGCAACCCACTAGGCCACTGCGCCACCGAGGCAGTTTTTTTTATACTATATCGGTGGCCAACAAGCGTGCGGCTCGCCTGATGTTAAGCGATTACCGCAGCCAATGGACGTCTGCAACTCCAGAGCACCTGCATGAGGAGGGGGATTGTGGCGAATAGAAGAAATTTTTGTAAAAGTGAGGAACATATACTTTAAGGAAATGATTAACAATGTGAGACAGAATAAATAATACATCCAGGTTAAGGAAAGAAAAGCTTCTATAATAAAATCGTCTTTACTACGTCTTTACACCTTTCACAGTCGTCGGTCATTCGTC
>JADPWL010002510.1:0-10164 GCA_019059595.1 Marasmia exigua | reverse complement strand
CACTCGCTCTGGTGTGGCTGATGTCCATGGGCAGCGGTGATCACTTACCATCAGGTGACTCGCTTGCGCGTTTGCCTGCCTTTCTCATAAAAAAAAGATTAGTGCAAAGTTTTAACGTAAATGGCTACTAACTATAAATTATTACTTATTTGAAATTTTCCAAAATTATAAAAAATTGGAGACCTTCTTTTTTGCTCCATACAACATTAAATGGGATTAGAAAAATATTTTCCTTTTTCTGGAAGAAATTGGCATGTTTCAGAATTCTATCAAGAACGTTTACTTGATAAAATAAATTTTTGCCATTCTGTGATACTAAAGCTTTAAAGTAAAAAATTGATAAGTTTATATTCATAAGCTTAGTGGGTCGGTTTTTTTTTGCAGGCCAATGTGTTAATTATTATATTAGTGTATCCTACGACGTGCATTCCAGTTACAACAACAGAGGCTGGAAGAAAAGGATCTTCGTGCTGTGATCCTGATGACGAGGGTTGCTTTGATTTCGATGGCTGGGAAGAAGAAGTGGATCATGGCAATTTGAAAAAGCTAATCAAACTATTGGGCGAGCGTACTTTAGCTAATAAAAACCCTACGCCAGCTGGTATGACAGCTAAAGGTAATTAAATAATTAGCACATTTTACAACGAAAACAGTTTTCTTTAATATTTCATCATCATCAGAGCATTTATTCGTAGCAAATGCGTCAAGCAGCATCACGCGGTATGGTGACATCACAGCACATAAGTTACTAAGTATACATAAACTTATAGGGTGTCGTTAATGTTAATTTTTGATTTCATTTTACTTTTCCTCAATAGGATTTTGATAACTATATTTAAATTATTAAAAAATATTATTATTGACTGACCGGATGGCGCAATTGGTAGTAACCCTGTCTCTTACGCCAAAGGTCGTGGGTTCGATCCCCACCCTGGACAGACACTCGTGCGATGAATACTTGTGTTTGTTCGGTGTCTGGGTGTAATATATGTATTTAAGTATATATTTGTTCTTCTGTTGTCTGATATCTGTAACACAAGTGCTTAAGCTACTTAGTACGGAATCAGGTCAACGTATGAGAGTGTTGTGAGAATTATTATTATGTTGTCAGTTGTTCCATAACCACGAGCAATTATGTCCCGGACTTTTGGAAGGCGTGCGTGGGGCCGAAGCCAACACGTAGAGGCCCGTTCAATTGACAGTTTTATTATAATGTGATGTGACACTTATTATTATTATTATTATTATTTTGTAACTTTGATACATTTTTATCGATTCAATCTTATTCAAAATCTAAGATAACTTAAATATAATTTTAAGTTCTTGTCTTATTAGTTCTAACGCCGGTACGAAAAATGTATTAACATTTCATATTAAGGCGACTAGGTAGCCCTAA
This sequence comes from Marasmia exigua, assembly GCA_019059595.1. Lineage (NCBI taxonomy): Eukaryota > Metazoa > Arthropoda > Insecta > Lepidoptera > Crambidae > Marasmia > Marasmia exigua. The sequence continues at coordinate 8,768 of JADPWL010002510.1, read as the reverse complement.
ATAACTGACACCAATAGATTTAAAATGGTTAGCCTACTAAACCGGATCTATTTTTAACAATTTCGGAGCGGGAGTCTCCTAAACAAACATTTTTTTTTTATTTATATGATAATTGTGCACTACTTTATATCTGTTTTTGCACTCGAAATTTGGATTAACGCCATAAGTGGTAATTCTAATTTTGAGTACAAAAGCAGACCCAAAAATTAAGTTTTAAATAAATAGTATAAGTATTTCCAAGAGGCTGCAGCTCTGAAATTGTTAAAAAGATATCCGGCTTATTTGCTAACAATTTAAATCAATTTGCGTCGCTAGTGTGCCCTACCGTTCACCTTAATTAAATTTCACCTGACTCCTGCGATACAAGCATTCATGTTTAGTGCAGAAGTTGCCAATTTGTAAGATTCTCTTGTATATTGCTGGTAATGAAGAATTATTTATAATTTATTTATAATTATTAGTTCAATCTAGACACTACCTCAAAGAGAGAAGCTACACTAACAATTTACGAATTGCTGTGGAGTTCAAATACCACATTCGGGGAGAGCGCAACTGAGCCAAGTTTACAGTTCCTCGTTTTCAGAGTGTGACGCGGAAATTACATTACGCTGACATTTTGAACAGTATGTGTAACAAGATGGTCAACTTTTTATATGTAATAGATGGCAGATGCGCAGACGGACCGCCTGACGGCAAGTGATTGCCGCCGCCTATGAACACCCGGTAACACCAGTGCAGTCACAAGTGCGCTGCCAACCTTTAAACTCTCCTTCCCCCCGGATTGGGCCTCCAGTGGGTACCGGACTAACTCGGCAAAGCACAACGCAATTGCTGCTTTACTTTCTTTTTGGTCGTGGTATCCCTCCGCAGTGGCTCTCCTACAGTAAAAGTATTTAAAATTATAATATCTATGTTTTAATTTTAGGCTATAGCTTGGTACAGTTGAATGAAGAAGTAGAAAAAAAGGAGCAAGTAACCACTGCACCTCCTGGTGAGACACAAAGCACCCCTATCGTTTGGGCCTACCATGATTACACCCCAGATATGCAAAGACTGCCAGAAGACATATTGCTATGCAACAGCCACGCTCGTTGTCGCCTTCCATATTTAGGGAACGTATTACACAAGAAACCAGAAACATAAAATAAAACATATATAAAAAACAATAAAAAATAAAACAATATTTTATTTCACTTTTTCCTTTTAGTATCCAAAGATGGAGAATAATAATAAATAATATTTTTTTCACAACATTACATACCTACATTGATTTGACTCCAAGATAGGTAGCTCAAGCAGCTGTGTTACGGATATCAGAATCAACAGTGGGATTACAAATACATACATTTATTACTTTTCTTTTGTAAATACATATTTATAATACATAGAAAACACCCAGATCAATACAATTTTTTTTTTCTTGATCTTCTTTTTAATGTAACCATTGTTTTCTCATGCTGTTTTTATTGAATTCTGTTTCTTATATAGTTGTATACTAGACAGCTGGTGGGTTGTACCTAGGTGTTATAGCATTAGTACCTACTCCCTTTTCTAGATAACTTATTTATATTTAATATCATACTATTTTGTATTTATATATATTTTTAAGCAATTATGTCAGATAATGTTTTCTTTACTTCTGTTGACACTTCCTCATCTACTTTTTACTCTTGTCACGACACTATGGAGGACTCGGTTGCTGAAACTCTGGGACATCAACTTGACTCTTGCTTCCTCAAAAAACAGAAGGAACTTAAATCTCTGTCAAATTAATGCACAGAGTATTCCAAGGCATTACAGTGACTTACTAGATAGTTTCACATCCGACTTTATTAGTGCTGTACTTGTATCTGAGGCATCGCTCAAGCCCTGTCTTCCATCTGCTGCCTATAGCCTGCCTGGTTTTGTCCTCGTTCGTAATGATCCCTTCGGGCGGACATCTCGTATAAGATCATTGCTTCGTCACCTAACTACTTCGCTTTGCCGGAATACCTCTTTTTAGAGATCTCCGTCGGTGGTAGCAGGGTTGCTCTAAGGGTCCTATATTGTCCCCCCGGCGTTGACTACTTTCCCACTTTCGAACCCTTCTTAGAATCAATATGCTCCGATTGTCCGCATGTAATCACATTGGGTGATCTGAATACGGATCTTGCTAAAGTAAACCCCCATTCGCAGAAACTGCTTTCTTTCCTCAGATCAATCGATCTCCACCATCTTCAACTTCTTCCAACTCATCATAATATTGATACTGACGTCACATGGATCTCCCTCTCCCTTCCCTCTTCGCCCGATAACAGTGCTGTGAGCGGACGTGTCGCGCTTTCTAACTGATAATCTCAATTGTGTGCAAGCAATATTGACTTCTAAATTTTAATACCGCAAAAGTGAAAATTCCATCATAGTTCATTAACATAAATTTAAACAAATAATAAAAAGAGTGTGGCGGCATCGAGCAGCGAGCGCGGGGACCTCTTTCTTCACCTCTCGGATAAAGGACGGAAGCGATTTTTTGGCTCCCTCCCTCACTGTACACTACTCACAGATCTGTGACACTACTACGGCGAGTCGTCGTTACGCCTACCTGTGAGTCACGGAACGCACGGACTAACCTATTCGCACGCAACGTAAACAAATCAAACCAGAGCTCAAGATACACTTGACGGAAAGCAAATCTGTATCGGAGCGCCGATCTCGTCCAGATTAATGTGACCCCTGACTGCTTCCTAATAACAATAACGTCTCCAGTTATATCGGACGGAAAGCGAAATAATAATTAACCATGAATGACAATATAAAAAGTGTTGTCTTAGATAACTCGGAATTTAATATGTCTGTTGGAAACTTCTCGGAACCCGATGACCACTTAACCCCCCCGAACTTCGTAACACAAAGAAAACCAATAGTGGATCCCCCGTCTCAAAGTGTGACCTTAGCAAGCGATCAGCTACACGATTTCAAGGAGGAAATGCGTAAAATGTTGACGTATTATGCGACTACTCAAAACGCAGAAATTAACAATCTAAGTTCTACTCTTAAAGAAATACAGCAATCTACTCGTAACATTGAGGCCACCGTTGAATATCTCAAGTCTCAAAACGAAGAGTCCAGGCAGAAAATATCTTCACTGGAGACTCAGGTTAAAGAGGATTGAGAATACATCTTATTTTTGGAAAATAAACTGGAGGAACAACAAATAACAACGCGTAAACAGAATTTTGAACTTAAAAATGTGCCGAAAATTGAAAATGAGACTAAACAAAGTCTGGTCAACATGGTTCTTCACCTCTCCGAAACGGTGGACTGCAAGGTAAACAAAAGTGATATAAAGGACATTTACAGGGTGCGTCCAAAAAATCCTGCTCAAAAAAACACACCAGTAATAGTCGAGACTACATCGGTCCTGCTACGAAACGACCTACTTAGGATGACAAAATCCTTCAACATTAAAAATAAGACAAAATTGTCTGCTAAACACCTGGGATTCAAAACTAGTGAAGACACTCCGGTTTTCCTATCCGAGCATCTCACACCTAATGGAGCCCGGCTATACTTTTTGGCCCGCGATCTGAAACAATCAAAGGGCTACAAATTCTGTTGGGTATCTTATGGGAGAGTATTTGTTCGGAAAGATGAACAATCGCCAGTTATATTAATTAATAGTGAAAATCAGGTACACAATTTACTCCTAAAAAAATGACTACCTTGTTGTATATTTTATCTTAGTTATTTCTTTTGTTTAATACTCTCCGTTGTCTCCAATTTGTCATTTAAAAAAATATATATTATTGTTTGCACTTACACCTTGTACACACCATGTACCAACACATACCAAAATGACACATACTACCACACACAAAATCAAACTACCTCACAAGACTTCATAAAAGACACACAATGCACACACACTCACACTCATTTCATTACTAGACCACTTTTCAATTATCCACCTACACACTCTAATCCATCTGCTGGTAATACATCCCTACTGCTTCTTTTCACACTACTGAGACCTCAACACACATACAAAATACATGAAACTGATTCTAAGAAAAAATGTTTCATACTCCTTTGTTTTTGTTATTCATTATTTAAACAATACACCTTGTTAAATAAGACTCGCTTACCAAATTTATCTATATATAATGGATAATACAGTACAGACATTAAATGATGTAGACAATATAGAAATGGCTCACTCATTCCAGTGCGAACCTTTGAAACTCAAAAATAACCTACAGGTGAAAAAAAATGATTTTACTGTAGTCGCACAAAATATAAGAAGCATATATCGAAACTTTGATGATTTCTTGGTTACACTATCCTGCTTTAGTTTCACAGTAGATGTCATAGTCCTGACTGAATGCAGGATCGCTAATGATAAAGTGTTACCTACCCTACCTAATTACAACATATATTATACCAAGCATAGGCTAAATCAGAATGATGGGGTAGTTGTATACGTGAAGAACACATTAAAACATAAAATAAAAGAAATTAAACTTACTGAAGCATCTTGTCTTGAACTTGATATTCTTAACAATAAAGTTTTATGTATTTATAGATCTCCTTCAAATTCAAATGCGGAAAATTTTGTGAGCTCATTGGGTGCACATTTAGACAATATTCATAAATCAAATAAAAACATTGTTATAACAGGAGACATTAATATTAATATCACACTCAAAACTGAAGAACCTCCATTAGAACGTAAGAATAGATTGCATTATTTAGATACCTTAGCTATGCATGGTGTTCTAAGCAGGTCACACCATACCGACCAGAGAAAAAAACTGCTTAGATCATTTTATGATAAAAATTAACAAAATTAAAACCACGGCTACTATAGCTGTGCTACCTACGTCTACTACTGACCATTATACAATACTTATGTCTCTGTCAAAAGTTAAATTCAAGCCAATTGTACATAAAACTAAAATTAAGATAAATTACGAGGAGGCCTTAACCCAATTAAAAAATAAAAATTTGTCGAAACTCTTACATTGTGAGGACCCGGATGTGGTGATAAATGGCTTGATACACGCTTTAACTTTCACTATAAAGGAAAATACAGTAATGACTTCTATTCCAAAAAGAAACCGCATCATTAAGCCATGGATCACCTCAGGCCTGCTTCGCTGTATAAGAAATCGTAATGAGTTACAATGGCAATCTAAACGTGATCCTTTCAATGAGCTTAAAAAAATAAGCATATTTAAGATACAGAAATTTTTGCAATAATTTACTAAGAAAACTTAAAAGAAACTATGAAAAGGAACTACTAGCAAATTCGGTAAAAAATAATAAGCTTCTCTGGAAAAACATTAAACATATTACTTACACAAATAAATCAAATAGTGCTAATCCTGAATTGTTAAATATAAAGTCTTCCCCTGCGCAAGCTGCAGATTTTATTAATGAGTATTTTGTGAATATTGGCAGACACTTGGCTCAAAAAGTACAACCAGATCCACTTAAATCTTCGGAATACCTCAGAAAATTTACCTTGTCAACTAAACTCATTAGTTTTATTACCTACGGATGATGATGAAGTAAACCATATACTAATGAACTTAAAATCAAACAGTGCCCCTGGATGGGACAATATTCCAACCACATTTCTGAAATTGGCTAAATCTGTTGTAGTTCCTATTGTAACGCATTTGGCTAATCAATGTTTTAATAAAGGCATTTTCCCGGCAGCGCTCAAACGATCAATCATAACTCCTGTGTTCAAGGGTGGGGACAGGGACAGTGTCAATAACTACAGGCCTATCTCGGTACTTCCAGCAATCTCCAAAATACTAGAAAAGCTACTGAATGCAAGGCTCCTCAATTTCTTGAACAAATACAACATACTATCACCCTCCCAATTTGGCTTTCGTCGAGGGCGATCAACCGAGGACGCGGTGTCTGCATTAACTACGCTGGTAGCTGAACAATTAGATAAGCACAACAAATGTCTAGCAGTCTTCCTGGACTTAAAAAAAGCTTTTGACACTGTCTCTTTTCCCATCCTTCTACACAAACTAGAAACTGTCGGCATAAGAGGTAAACCGCTTGATCTCTTTAGAAGCTATTTATCTCAGAGAATACAAAACGTTAAGCTGGATAACTATATAAGTGGGGACATGGAGGTAACTTACGGTGTTCCTCAAGGCAGTGTCCTCGGCCCAACGTTATTTTTACTTTATATTAATGACCTGTGCAATATGTATATAGACAAGGCAAATATATTTTCGTACGCCGACGACACTGCGATTGTTTTCTCTGGTAGCTCCTGGGATGGAATCAGGGGCGTTGCTGAGAGAGGTCTGGAGAGGGTAGGGAAATGGTTGGAGTATAATTTTCTGACGTTGAATACTGCAAAATCAAATTTTGTTTGTTTTAGTATTTATAATAATACACAACCCATTGGAAATTACGATTTAAAAATACACAACCACGTCACTACAGATCAACACTTTAATTGTAGTTGCCCCGTAATAGAAAAGGTTACGCAAGTAAAATATTTGGGGGTTCTCCTGGATCAGCGGCTTTCATGGAGCCCTCAACTGGAACACGTTGGGCAGAGAATTAGGAAGCTTGTATGGATTTTTAAATCACTGAGACATGTACTGCCAAGAGCTCCCATTGCTGATACGCGAGATCTTCTTAAGGAAATATATGTGTCTCTAGCTGAATCCATCTTGACTTACTGCATTACCATCTGGGGTGGGGCTGTTAAAACTAAATTTATAGATATTGAGCGAGCACAACGCAATTTAATTAAAATTATGTATTTTAAAAACAGAAGATATCCTACTAAGCAGCTGTACCAGTTGTGTAAACTTTTCTCTGTTAGGAAGTTATACATAGCTAATACAGTGCTAAGGGTACACAAAACTTTGACTTATAAGCGTGATGAATATAAGGGTAGGAGGAAAAGGAATGTGGTTAGTATACCAATAACAAGGACTGTATTTGCGGATAGGCAGTTTTACAAACGTTCAGTAGTTTTATACAACAAAATTGATAAAGAATTAGGTCTATATTGCAAATCGTACGTTGAGTGTAAAAATATCATTCGTACATGGCTAGACACTAAGGATTTTGATGAAGTTGAGGTGCTCCTGGCTGGCTCTCTTTAAATTGACGACCCGTTTGGAACAGTGGTAGTGAACGCTGCCTCTGGTGCAAGGGTTGCGGGTTCGAGCCCCGCACAGTGCAGACATTTGTGTTCATTAACATATCTGTTTGTATTGGTCTGGGTGTTATCTATGTATTATAAGTAAGTATTTCCAAAAGTAAAGTATTATATGTATTTAATTGTAATTCCGCTGTTGATTCTGATATCCGAAACACGGGTGCTTGAGCTACCTGTCTCGGAGTCGGATCAATGTATGTGATGTTGTGAAATATTTATATTTATTTATTGATTAGAATCATGGCATGGGGGAATACCAGGCACACCTCTTGCGTGAGTATGTTCGATACACACACACTTAGACACTCACGCACGCACGCACACACATGCACGCACGCACGCACACACACACACGCACGCACGCGTACACACATGCACGCACGCGCACTCACATGCACGCACGCGCACACACGCGCATACATACACACACACTCACACACACACACACGCACGCACGCATGCACGCACACACGCACGCACGCATGTACCACGCACGCATGCACGCACGCACGCACGCACACGCACGCACGCGCACACACACACACACACATACACACACACGTTCTCAAATAGCATAAGTAGTAGAAATAAGTTTAAGAGACCGAAGAGCGGAGCCGCCTGACACAAGCTCAATAGCTTAAAAGGGGCTCCAACCCTTTATATGATAAGTTTGTTTTTAAAAAATAAAAAACATTTCATTTCATTTCACATTTCATTTCATTTCACATGGATCGACCATATTCTTACCTCCTCCAACCACATGGTCTCCGATCATGGCCAGTTCTTAGCGCCGGGCGTCTCTAGGCATGACCTTATGTACCTGTCATACCCCTTGAAAACCCCATAAAGGAAGTCCCAAATAGTCCAGCTAAGGAGTTATAATTGGATAAACTTAGATAGTCTTCGATGTGATATTCTGAAAGTGAACTGTGCGACTTTAATTGCGGCGAGTGACGATAATCTAAAGGTGAATATCTTTAATAGGGAGATCCTGCGTCTATATGACAACCACGCGCCGACACACTCGGTTCGGGTCAGGCGACCACCGGCTCCTTGGCTGCCTCGAGCTATGATTATGATTTGTTCATAATCACATCTCACAGTCAACCGCTATCAATGTTTGAAAGTTTCTTAAATCTCTAGGCTTTGGCAAAACCAAGCCTAACACACATTTTACCAACTTGCCCCTTCTTGATTCGCAAACTAAAGATACATTTTTGGCGTACATTGCTACCACCATTCTTCTTCGATTAATGCCGGACCAGACCGTTCATGTACAATCAACATCACGTCTGGGCATTGTTAACAATCCAATTTATTATTTGTTATTGATTCATTTGTATGTAACATTAGCTAGAAAATTGGTCAGAGAAATTTTAAAAGGTTGAAACAGTAGGTCTGAATAACCCAGAGTTCTGTTTTAGCACATAACTTACTTTTCGTTAACAATTTTGACACTAAATCTAGCATAAATTAGTATCTAAATCCATTAAAAAAAGTGTTAAGAATTTTTGAGACAAAATTATTTCTCATAATCGCTACAATCAATACAAATGGACTGGCGGCTAGTTATGTCGATGGGCTC
>JADPWL010002509.1:0-11514 GCA_019059595.1 Marasmia exigua | reverse complement strand
CATCTAGTGTGCAAGGGTTGAATAGGGCCAGGTCGAGAAATAGCAAGTCACTCTGTTATATTGTAAAGGATAACAGTGAAATAACTTCAAATCAATTCGTTAATGCCTAACGAATACTTTTTATATGAAAAGAAGCGTAGAGCAGACAGATCATCTGATGGTAAGCGACTGCCGCCGCCTATCGACACCAGCAGAAGTAAAGTCACAAGGCAGGGGCGGGTTTAGCTCAAGAAGCGCTCGGGCGCAGTCAATAACCTGGCGCCCTCTTGTATCAAAATGCGCGAACTAAATATAATACTTACGACATATTCGACTACCTGCGGGTAATCGCTTTATTGTAATTATCAGACATAATCCTATATCATGGTCCAAGCGTACCCCGGGCTTCGAATCGACAGCATTGAATGCAAAGATGGGAACGATCAGTACTCGCATCCGCTCCTTGCGGGGCTCTTGGAGGCTCTATTTAAAGCGAGGGGCCCTCGGCGCCTTCTAACTCCCGGCGCCTGGGTGCACCGCACCCCCTGTACTATAGGTAAAAGCGCCTCTGGTCGCTGGAGACACTCAATATAACTATCAGCACTTGTGAATCCGCTGGTGCTACAGTGGTGTCCAATATATCATCATCTATACTATTTATAAAGAGGTAAGACAGACAGCGGCGATAAATGAAAAAGAAACAGGTGACCTACTTATTATTTGTTCCTTTCTGCCATAAGCAGAAACTATAAAGGTAAACTATAAAGTTTAAGTCTTGTTGTAATTAAATTCGTGTTTGTGGTCAATCTTTTACTTACTTACTTTATCTGAAAACACGAAGCGCTTGCACGATCTAATCGATACCTAGCGCCATCTATTGGTATAAAGTGGAACTAATGTGCCGAGTAGTAAGTCCTTAGTAAAATTGTAAATAATCATAGCGGTCAAAATAAGGTAGAAATACGCACTTGAAACGCTAGAAATTAAAATATACAAACCGCAGTAGCACATTTTATGCATTAAGTTTTCGCAGTCTATTGTTTGTGGACTTTTTGTTATTAAAAACCTTGAGAAACTAAGTAACTCAAAAAATATCGTTCAAAAATGTCTTGTGAATACTTAGGTACAATCTGCAATCTTCATCATCATCATCATCAGCCTATCGCAGTCCACTGCTGGACGTAGGCCTCTCCAATTGTTCGCCACTGTGATCTATCCATGGCTTCTCGCATCCAGCTCTTGCCAGCCATCCTGCGCAGATCGTCCCCCCACCTAGCCAGAGGGCGCCCTACATTACGTTTGCCAAGACGCGGTCTCCACTCCAGAACTCGTTTACCCCATCGGTTGTCGGTTCTGCGGCTAATATGGCCAGCCCACTGCCACTTAAGCTTGCTAATCCGGTGAGCAATGTCGATAACTTTGGTTCTCTGCCGGATCACCAGGATTATTTCGGATTCGATCTCGGAGAGAGACGCCGAGCATTGCTCGTTCCATAGCCCGCTGAGCGACCTTTAACTTGTGGACCAGCCGTACCGTAAGTGTCCACGTTTCGGCTCCGTATGTCATGACGGGTAGGACAAATCTGCAATCTTAGAAAAGGCCCATCAAAACTACGCTTTAGGAAGCGTATTAAATTAATTAGAGCTGGGGTTTACAACAGCCCAAATCTATTTGAATATGTTATGGGATAAAATGTGTTTCTATTTATATGACAGGTGGCAGACAAGCAGATGGATCACCTATTGCCCAGCGATTACTGCCGCCGTTGCACTCGCAACGCCAAAAGAGCCACAGTTACTTTAAATGTGGGAGAGCCACGCTTAGGCATGAATGGGCCGGTTCGACCGGAGTGATACCACTGCCTCACAGAGGACCGGCGTGAAGCAACGCCTGCGCTGTGTTTCGCCGTGTGAGTGAGGTTACCGGAGGCCAATGGGGGGAAGGGGAAAAGGTTGGCAGCACACTTGTGACTCGACTGGTGTTGCGGGTGTCCATGGGCAGCGGAATTGCTTACCATCAGGTGATCCGTCTGCTCGTCTGCCACCTCTCATATATAAAACAAAAGGTCATCATCATCATCGTCAGCCCATTTAAGTCCCCACTGCTGGGGACGGGCCTCCCTCAATCACATGAGGGGTAATTGCCATACTCACCACGCTTGTTGTCACCACGATCATGCCAGCAGCTTTACCTTAGTCGCCTTTTACGACACCTCGGTAAGAGTGAGGGTGGCCTATTCTACTCTGCCGGGGACCACACGGCCAAAAAAAAAAGGTGCGATGCCAATATTTAACGTAACTGGAAATTACACGCTAAGATGAGGGGATATAAAATGGGCCGGTTCTATTCATGCATGGCTGTTCTACTTTTTTTTTAACTTACTGCTTTGTACTTCATTGTGATGGTGTAATTTTAATAATTAAGAGCATGCTTCACTCCCGACAGCGGTCTAGTGTAGCCAGGTGTTGGCATGGAATGTGCCTATTATAATATTTTTGCAAGAATATTCCACTAAAACTCACTTAATCTTTGTTATAGTTTTTGGATTTAGGTCAGGACAATATGTCGATATTTTTCAACGGATTTAGTATTTACAGTCAACAGCAGAAGTCGCTGCACATATTTCGTAGTTTGTAGTTTTTATTTCGAAGAGCATAAGAGTCACTACGAAAAGTGTGCATCAACTTTTGCTGTTGACTGTACAGTCGGGGAAACTTAATTTGTAGTAGTTTCATCATGTTTGTCATTTAAGTTAGTATTCAATTCATACATGATCTCAAACGTTTACCTGATTTCCTAATAAGTAGCTTAATGTGAAAGACACTAGCCAATTGATTAAATTGTTCAACTATTAAGCCGGATCTACTTGGATTCATGCCAAAAGTGGTCGCTCTTCAAGTACAAATACAGACAAAAAATAGTTATCAATTATTATTAAATTAACAGGTAGATATATATAATACATGTTTGCAGAGTTTCTGATGGTCTGCAATTGTTTAGGCGAGTCAACGACGTAACTAGCGCCGCCATGTAGATCTTTCTTTCTTTCTTTCTTTAAAGTGGCTACTTTCAGCAATAACAAAAATTATGGTTACTTGTACGAAGAAATTATGACAATTTCCTGTCGCTCGATTCCAAGACTAAAATCATAGGGCTACCCAAAACCCAACTCCTCCTCACCACACTCACACATACACATACACACACGCACACACACTACTTCACTAACGCGCTTACAGCCACAACTGATATTTTAGTATTTTTGATTACATTTCGATTTTTTTTTGAAGATTACATTCAGTTTGTCACTTTAGTCTTAATTTAGACAATAGGCCGTAGCGGAAATTCATATGATTTGACACCCACGAGACAGGCTCTGCCTAGTGTGGGAGTTAAAGAACTTTTCTTTCTGTTAATATGTGTTTTTGGTTTTGTTTGGTTTTGGATAGGTTTTGGATTTTTATTTTATCTCAAAAAGTTTTTAATACTTTCCAATATGAATTGTTACTTTTTAAAAATGTCTCATAATCGCTACAACTAGTACAAATCTTTTTTGGCTGCCCTAGTTTCTTCGATGCGTCACCTTAAAGATAGGTCGGGTTTAGAAGTTAAGGTGATGGGCAGGGCACACTAGCGACGCCAATCAATTTTAGTTTTTAGCTACTAAACCGGACCTCTTTTGAAATTTTTCGGGGTTACAACCTCTCGGTAATCACTTCTACTATTTATTAAATAACAATGCACAAATGTTGGTTCCGTTTTTGTACGCGAAAAATTGATTACCGCCAAAAGCAGCCGCTTTTAGCGTGAATTAATTTTTCTCGTACAAAAACGGACCCAACATTAATTGTGCATGATTATTTAATAAATAGTATAAGTGTTTGCCGAGAGGTTGTAACCCCGATATTTTTTAAAAGAGATCCGGTTTAGTAGCCAAAAATTAAAATCGATTGGCGTCGCTAGTGTGCTCTACCTGTCACCTTAATAAAATCATTGCCGTCGGTAGCGCGGGGTACCCTTCGTGCCTTCGGTTACTTCGGGTACTCAGATAACTTCGCACTTTTCCTTGTTTAGAGAGACGCACGAATAAGAGGTTTCGTAATACATGGTTTGCTTATTTTAAAATATTTTTAGGGTTCCGTAGCCAAATGGCAAAAATCGGAACCCTAATATATTCGTCATGTCTGTCCGTTTGTCCGCCCGTCCGTCCGTCCGTCCGTCCGTATGTCACAGCCACTGTATTCCCAAACTATAAGAACAATTATATTGAAATTTGGTAAATAGATGTATTTTGTTAACCGTATAACGATTTTTACACAAAAATAGAAAAAGAAATTTAGGGGTCTCCACACTTAGTACTGAAACTCTAATTTTTTTTTTCATTAAACCTATACGTGTGGGGTATCTACGAGTATGGATAGGACTTTAATAAAATTAATTTTTGGAAAAAAATAAAAACCGACTTCAAGAGTACACTAACAATATATACAATTGAACTAAAAAGTATAAAATAATATTTTAATTACAAGCCAAAGAACACTAAAGAAAAATCAAGGAAATTATTAATACTTATGCATACTATTTACATTTTAAAATCAGTTATTTTTGGAGTCGGTGCCAGCCACGGACGACAGGGAATCCCGTTCCAGAACAATAATTATATTACTGTGTTTACACTGTGGCCAGTGACTGACTGTGTTTTTACTGTGTTAGACTGTGTTTTTACTGTGTAACAACGTATTAATCGCCACGCCACGGAGTGGGCAGGCGTCGGTCGCGCGCAGCGGGACGTGGAGCGGGACGGGCGGGGACGTGGCTGAGTGAAATACCCGAATGCGGGCAGACGACGCTGATGGTTGTGTCTTAATGCTTCAAAATTTTTATGCGCTTCTTTTCAATTGTCAGTGGTTTTTCATTAGTTTATGTTTCTTTTTTGTGTTATTAATAGATAAATTATTATATTGTCTTCTTTTCAACTATCGGTTGTTTTTCAATTATTTATGTAATTTCTTTTTGTGTCATTAATATATTGTTTTTATTTTGGCTGGCACCGACTCCAAAAATAACTGATTTTAAAATGTAAATAGTATGCATAAGTATTAATAATTTCCTTGATTTTTCTTTAGTGTTCTTTGGCTTGTAATTAAAATATTATTTTATACTTTTTAGTTCAATTGTATATATTGTTAGTGTACTCTTGAAGTCGGTTTTTATTTTTTTCCAAAAATTAATTTTATTTTTCACTTTTTAGTGGAAAGTTAGTAATTTTTAGTATGGGTAGGCCTTACTAAACGCGCTGCCCAAATGAGGCAGGGTCGTTTAGAGGAGAGTGACGCCGAGAGGCAAGATCGCTTACAAAAGAATAGGGAAAGAAATTCTATGACCATTGCGAATGAGAGTAAGGAGCAGCGGGCTCGCAGACTTTCTTTGATGAGGACATATACAAATTTGTCAAGAAGTTATGAAACTTCAGAAATTCGCGCTCGACGACTCGGTTTAAAACATGAAATATTGTCAAACGAACCAAAGAGCAACGTTCCCATCGCCTTGCCTTGATTCATGAGCGTTTATCAAAAGAGACCGAAGAGCAACGTTCTCATCGCCTTGCCTTGATTCATGAGCGTTTATCAAAAGAGACCGAAGAGCAACGTTCTCATCGCCTTGCCTTGAATCATGAGCGTTTATCAAAAGAGACCGAAGAGCAACGTTCTCATCGCTTTGCCTTGATTCATGAGCGTTTATTAAAAGAGACCGATGAGCAACGTTCTCATCGACTTGGTTTGATTTGCGCTCGTTTATCAAACGAGACCGAGGAGCAACGTTCTTATCGTCTTAATTTGCAACGCGATCGTTTATCAAATGAATCTGCCGAATCCAGAGCGACTCGATTAGATGCTATGCGACAAACCGCTCGCAACCGCAGAACGCATGTTGTATTAATGATTTTGAGGAGGCTATAAATATTTTTGCAGACGTTCCATGTGCCATTTGTAATAAATCGTTATATCCACCACAACGTTGTATTTGCATACTGCAATGTACAGTGCATTATTACCCGAAGAATTGGTTTCTCAGGGTAATATCGTAACATGTTCTCGCTGTCAAAATAATATTAGGAAACGGAAAATTCCGTCGGTAGCTTTCTGGAACAACAGTCGCGACTGTGCCTCAACAGCTAGCTACCTTGACCAAACTTGAAAAACGATTTTGATGCCGTGTTGTACCGTTTCTTAAAAGAATGAAGCTTCAAAACCGTTTCTGTCAAGATTGGTGCAAGGGACAAGTTACTTTGTTTGCGAAAGACGTAGTTGAAGTTGCGGAACAACTACCACTTGCGCCAAACCAAGTGGGATTAGTTCTGGTTGTGGAAAGTCTCGAGAACTTGCAACGCTCCCAAGAGTTTAATTACAATTTGTTCGAAAGCCTCCACCCAGTCTGTTACCATTTTGGTGACCCATTGATCATGAGCTGGTTTTCCACCGCTTTTGCGACTTTGGGACCTAATTCTTAGTTATGATCATGCAGTTCATATTGTATACTGATTTTCAAGTCGTTGAGAGTGATGTTAATTATGGAGGCCATTTTGAAAAAGAAAATGACCACTTAGCATTTGCCCAAGATTTTGAATAATATTTATTTAGGACCACCTTTCTATGTGTTACCGTTTAGTCGGACTGTTCACCATAACCTGGTCTCCAAAATATTCTTTACTAATATAATTATAATAATAAATAGTAATAATTGTTCGGAAGCTGCCACTCAATCTGTTATAAATTCTGTAGGTTGTTGAATTTGACCTGGTCTCCCACCACTTTTCCACCATTACATCCTGGTTTCCCACCACTTTTCCACCATTACTTTTTCCAGACCGCACACTTCCCGAATTCCAGACCGCAAACTTCATATATATACCGAATTTCATCTCCAAACAACGACGTAATCTCTGTATTTTTTGGTTATTGTTGTTTTGTTCAAAAACCACTAAGTCAATTTTGATAAAAAAAATTATGGGACCACCTCTGAATCATTTAAATCCATTCATAATTGGCGGAGAAATCGAGAAACATACATACAACAAAAAAAAAACATACAGGTCGAATTGAGAACCTCCTCCTTTTTGAAGTCGGTTAAAAATGATATTGAGGTTTCTAATATATATTTTTTAAACTTGATAATTTGCGCAAGAGAAGCTCCCAAATTGAGAAAATGTGCCATCCCCCCTTTTCAAGTTCTATAATAAAATAATTATAAAACTAAAAAAATATATACGATATACATTACCATTAAAACTAACACCGAAAATTGGTTTGAACTAAATCTAGTAGGTAAGTAGGTTTTTTTAATACGTTATAAACCGTAAATCGCAATTTACCTATATCTTACTTGGTGCTACGGATCCCTTCATAGATGAGTCTGACTCGCACTTGGCCAGTTTTGTCTATATCACTTACAAGTGTCACTAAATCACGATTAAATTCGCGGCAGATTCTCAACAGTATCTAAACAAAAGTTCGCCTTAAAATCATTCATTTTATTTCATTTCTATAGAACGCCTCTTATTGCCAGCCTTAGACAATTAGTTGCCGGCGATTGTTCTACTGGCCCCTCCATTTTGATTTAAATATTAATAGTGATAAATTGAAGAAGTTCAATGAAAAAAACCCTTCTTAGTGGAAGATATTTTAATTATATTAATTGTGATAAATTGAAGATTTTTTTTTCATGTGATAGGTGGCAGACGAGCAGACGGATCACCTGATGGAAAGTGATTGCTGACGTCCATGGACACCCGCGACACCAGTGGAGTCACAAGTGCGCTGCCAACCTTGAAACCCGTCCTTTCCGGATAGGGCCTCCCGGTACCCTCACTCACGCAGCGAAACTCAGCAGTGCTGCTTGACGCCGGTTTTCTGTGAGGCCGTGGTATCATGCCGAAGCAGGACTCTCCTACGGTTAAATTAATGACAAAAATATTTTTGTTTTGTAATCAAAAGAAAAATATAAATATTTTTAGTTCCTTTAAAAGAGTATAGAGTGAATGACCAAGTTATACAACGAAACCGTCCCTAACAAATGAGAATATAACCTTTTAGACCTCTCTCTCTTTAACGACAGTGTTGCACAACTAACAAGATTTCTGTGTGACGAGTTTTTTAATAATAACTAGTAGGGTAACTTGTGCGGATAGAACATTTTATTACGGTGCATCTTTTTCTTTTTTTAATGTATTTTTATTTTTAGAAGTTGAAACTTGTAATTGGCCTCAATATGTTTAAACTCAGTGCTCAGTGATTAAGCTGTAAGATTCCCTAAAACTGTAAAATAAAATGAAATAAATAAATAAATACATAACCCGTGTAGACAAAAGCGACGCCAAGTGCTTGTGAAAATGACGGAAGTTTTTTCAGAAAGCTCGCCCCAAGACACCCGCAATAATAATTCATATCCTCCAACTGATTACAGTTTACAGCGGCCAATCTCAAAGATGGGCTACGTACGCAGGATATATTTTAGTGCTCTAGTGTGTGCACAAACACAAGTGCACTCTCTATCCCTTAGCCTGATAATCCAATGGGACAACAGTATCGTGCCAACCAGCTTAACGTGATTTCCGAGGCACGGAGGTCAGGAGCTCCAATTTTCTGACACTAAAAATGTCTTATCGAAAACTTAGATAAACATTTTTAGCCAATTAGTTTAGGTAAATTGAATAACATTTTTTTTATCTTTATCTTATCTAGCCCGATCCTAGGATAGAACCCAGGACGGGGGGTTAGCCGTGGCTTTAAGGTGACGGGTAGGTCACACTAGAGATGCCAATCGATTTTAATTCTTAGCTACTAAACCGGATCTATTTCAAACAATTTCGGGGTTTTAATCTCTCAGCAAACACTTATCCTAAAATAAACCAAATAAACAAGCACAAATGTTGGATCCGTTTTTGTACGCGAAAAATTGATTCATGCCAAAAGCGGCCACTTGTGACGGTAATCCCAAATTCGAGTGCAAAAGCAGACCAAACAGTATAATAGTAACTATAAGTAGTAAATATAGTAGTAACTATAAATATAAAAAAATAGTATAGGAGTTTGCCGAGAGATTGTAAACCCGAAATTGTTTAAAATAGATCCGGTTTAGTAGCTAAAAATTAAAATCGATTGGCGTCGCTAGTGTGCCCTACCCGTCACCTTAAAGTTGCGCGCACGAGGCGTCCACAATTATACAGAATGTATTATACAAAGGCTCTGGATTGATTGATTGAATTCGTACCCTTTCACTTAATAGCATTTTGTGCGTTTTTCCCTTCACCCTTTCCTCGTTGTATCTCGACATCAAATAAACGTCTCTCACTCCCAACCCCTTGCCTTCTTTAAAACACAATTGCCCATTAGTAAGACTTATGTCCAAACTTCAGGAGCATCTCTCTAATTTTGGAACAATATCAAAAGATTTAAGAAAGATGGCTGACTGGTGTATTTTGCGAAAAATAAAAGTGATTATTTTGGTCTAAAATTATCAGCCTATATACTGTCCCACTGCCTGCAGTGGCCTTTATCCTGATAAAGGCCTCTACCATAGTAATCAAATCATCACTACTATGAGATCTGTTTTAAGAGAAATTACTTTGACTTCTAATTCTCTGTTATAAAATTTAAAAATCATGTTTCTTTAATGGTGTTCAGCGTTGCCATCCGCATACCATCCAGATAATTGCGGCGCGCTCCAAGAGGTTTGGCTCCTCGTTCCTGCCCCGAGCCATCAAGACATGGAATGCCCTCCCAGCTCATGTGTTTCCTCCTTCATACAATCCGGGGTCTTTTAGGCGGGGCGTGAAGCGGCATCTCAGCAGGCCATCAGCTTGGGAATAGCAGACTTAATGGGTACTTTGTTAGTTCTTTTGTGCCTGTCAACCTCATATTTAGATTTCACGGCCGCTTACCATCCTGATTGGCCTTTCAATAAAAAAAAGGTCCAAATGTAGGTAATATAATGGCGAATTGGCTTATGAAATATCACTTTCATCGCTGCCCGAAAATCCATTGATACTTTGTCTTAGTCACCTCGCTTGCCTAATGTGAATTGGTGATCACAATTCCGAGCTATGTTCGAAAAATTTGAAACATACCTTTGCTTAAACCGGGCATTGAACCCATGACCCCAAAATCACCTAACCTAACCTAAACCACTAGACCAAACTCGCCCCGTTTGGTCTAGTGGTTTAGGTTAGGTTAGGTGATTTTTGATTTTTGTATACTACTAATCTAAATTCCAAGGGCTATATTCATAAATGTTCAACAAACCTTTGTTAGCTGAAACGGTGTTATAAAGTAGTATTGATGATTGAAACAAAAAAAAAATCATACAAAATGAAAACAGTATAAAAATTGCCAATTAGTAAATAAAAATATCCTCCAACCGATTTTGGCTAAGGCGGCCAATCTCAACGATCAGCCACTTACGCAGGATATATTATAGTGCTCAAGTGTGTGCGCAAACACAAGTGCACTCTCTATTCCCTTACCCTCATATACCAATGGGACACAAGTCTGTCACGGACAGGGATCGGGGACAGGATCAACGGCTTAAATTGCTTTCCGAGGCACGGGGGTACAAGATCGCCAACTTCCAGACTCCGGGCTGACACTGAGAATTCTCAAGGTGACGGGTAGTGCACACTAGCGACGCCACGCGCCGTACGCGAAAAATTGATTCACGCCAAAAGCGGCCACTTTTGGCGTGAATTAATTTTTTGCGTACCAAAATGAACCCAATATTTGTGCATGGTTATTTAATAAATAATATAAGAGTTTGCCGAGATATTGTAACCCCAAAATTGTTTAATATAGATCCGGTTTAGTAGCTAAAAATTAAATTCTATTGGTTGGTATTAAAGTCACCTTAACCGAAAAAGGTATAAATTTTGGCCCGACCCGGGGATCGAACCCGGGACCCCAAGCGCAGCCGTCGCTTTAAAAAGCAACACGAGGTTTTAGTTGACAAGGTACTTACGTTTACAAAGGCTCAACCTTCGTACTCTTCCTATCTAGGCTTGTTTATTGGGTCAGTTGGTGATCACAACAGGACAAGTATATCGGTATGTGACGTGCTTCCCATACATATTATGACAATAATACATACAAAATAATACATGTCGGTATTTAACTTCCTTATCAAAACGTGCCAATGGCGTTATTTCAAGGTACGAAGAAGCTTCTTGAATGGGAAAGTGCGTTTCAATGAGCAGTTTTCCAGTAAGTATTTGCGGGTGGTTTCTAAAAGCAACATTAGATGACGCTACTCACACTATCAATTAAAGTTCCTTATTTGTCTATGATAGGAAAGAAATTATTTGATAAAACAACCATCATCATGATGTTTACTGTCCTGCCATATTTAATTTTATTTTACCCATAAGAAAATAGAAATAAAAGTAAACAAGTAAAATAATGTATAAAGTTTTGTTTTGCCATCACTCTCTGCAATTAAAATCTACAGTCAGCATTCAAAAATAGCTTACCACTTTTTGTACATGTT
>JADPWL010002507.1:0-12040 GCA_019059595.1 Marasmia exigua | reverse complement strand
CATTTTGCCGTCACCTGTATTTGAATAATTTTGCCGCCCCTATTTGATAAGGTTGCCATAAATTCTAGGAAACAATACGGGGCATTATGTCTTTCAATGCGGGGAAGGGGGGGTTATTAAGTCTTTCAATGCTGGCGGAAGGGGGGTGGGGGGTTATGGAAATTATAAAATCGAGGCGAGGAGATCAATCGGCCAGTGGGCCAGAAAGGTCCTCGAATTAGTGGAGGCCGGCGGTGAACGTATATTGGCTGAAATGATGAAACGTAAGCTTAGGGTTCCCAAAAGAGAGAATGTAACATTACGTTCGCGCGCGATCTATTGTGCACAATGTTACACAATGATCTTTTAATTTTCCAAAAAAAGTTTTTTCATTTTTATAGTTCAGTTAGACTGTTAGTCCTGTTGCTGGACAAAGGCTTGTCCCAAGTAAGGTTGCCAGATGGTATCCAAAAGGTGGAGTTAAGCGATTGCTGCCGCCCGTGGACAACCGCAATCTTTAAACTCCCTTTTCCCCCGGATTGGGCCTCCACTGCCGTCACTCCTCATCTTAGCGAGTAATTCCTGGTTGCGTCCAAAGCTGTCGCTCTGGAGCCCGGGGTACGCTTGGACCATGATTCAGGATTTAATGAGTTTGGTAATACAATGAAGCTACTGCCGTCTGACCTTTGCAACCCTTTAACAGGGGAACTAGACCAACTGAATCATGGTTACACGTTTCAAAAACTATCCGAAACGTGCAGGTTTCCTCACGATGTTCGACCGCCGAGATAATGGTAGAAATATGCACATAGAAGTCTAGGAAGGAAGTGGGAGCAGTGGCCTCAAAGGTTCAGGAAATGTGATTTAATTTGGGCTTGAAGCCCAAGTTTTAAAAGCCCAAAGTTTTAAATTTAAAGTAAGTTTATGAAAAAAACATTCAGTTTCAGTTAGTAGTTATTTTTGACCAACATGATCTCCGAAACCCGACTATTTGATGTTACCCAGGTGATGCTGTACGCGAAGCCAGGTCTGATGGAGTACCAGTGCGAGTCTGTGTTCCTGGACCACTGCTACCGGGTGGGCGGCTGCCGCCACGTGTCCTACACCTGCATCTGCGGCTCGGGGCACAACGCGGCCACGCTGCACTACGGCCACGCCGGGGCCCCTAACTCCAAGCTAATCCATCCAGGAGACATGTGGTAAGTATGCTGACGCCTAGTCGCGTCTGATGCAGTCCGACACCTGCATTTGCGGCTCGGGGCACAACGCGGCCTCGCCGGGGCCCCTAACTCCAAATCAACCACCAAAGCTTCCACCAATCGAGTCAAAATGCGTGATCGTATATGCCCTCGCTTAAGTTCAAGTCCCACATCAATTTTTGCACGGTTGCCCCTAGAAAAGTAAAGTTGTCGATGGTAAATAGTATGACTTTGACACATTAAAATATTGACTCTTAATAGCGCAAGTTTGCTACACGACATTCAACCTTGGGTAGGTCCCAAATTAAAGCTCGTGACTTTACAATATCTATGTATATATTCATTTCAATTATGTATATACTAACCTACAAAAAAACAAAAATTAACTATCCCAGTGAATCTGCCCTTGGTTATGTAGGTATTTGATCAATAACTCTCTCTCTCATGAAATAGAATTAAAAACTTTTTAGTTTATTTTTATAGGCGGTCCTTTTTTTCACTTGCAACATTGTGTCTTACTTGTCTACCAGCCTGTTCGACATGGGCGGCAACTACGCGGGCTACTCCGCGGACATCACCTGTTCATTCCCGGCCAGCGGCAAATTCACGGACGACCAGAAACTCATATATGAAGCCGTGCTTGCGGGCAGAGATGCCGTCAACAGGTAAAAATAAGTATATACTACAGGTAAAATTTATAGAAACGACAATGCATAGAGACACACGGCCGTCCGCTAGCTAAAAGGTCGCTAAGCCACAGGGAGTCATTATGCGAATTTATAGTTAGCGAACGGCAGTACAGGTAAACAGAAAAAGCGAAAAACTTGCGCAATATAATCGTTGCCCAGTGCCATCTATTGAAACAGTACAGTACAGATCAGTATTGTTCACAAACAAGAGCAATGGTAGATCAGTGGTTCAGAACGCGCCTTCTATATGGGGGGACCGGGTTTGAATCCGAGCATTCACATCTGAATTTTTCAAATCTATATGCGTATTTCTACCATTAGCTCGGCGGTGAGGGAAAACATCGTGAGGAAACCTGCATGTTTCAGATACTTTATGAAACGTGTACCTAACCATGATTCAGTTGGTCTGGTTCCCCTGTTAAAGGGTTGTGAAGGTCAGACGGCAGTCGCTTCATTGTAATTACCAGACTTCCCAAATCAAGAATCATGGTCCAAGCGTACCCCGGGTCCAGAGCGACAGCTTTGGACGCAACTGGGAAATACTCGCTAAGATGAGTTATGGAGTCCTACCTAGTTCAGTTCACTATGGCACTCCATTATCAGGCCTGACTTTATCGTAAAGCTACCGAGAGTCTGTAGTACTGGTTTGCTGTCTGAGAGGATTCTAATATTGTGGTTAGTTACTCTTCTCGTTGTAATCGCCTTTGCTGCCAAAATGATGCCCATGCATTCGGCTTGAAAGACTGTGTTTAATTCTCCTAATGACCTTGCGATTCTTATATTCAGGTCTTCTGAGCTTATATTATGAGTGTCGTCTCTAAAACCATCCCCGACAGAACATAATAGAAAGCATGAATTTAAAAAGTCCAAACATAAGTTAAAACTACTGTTGACTGTCCTAAGTTAAGGGTTGTTTAATCTTCCAGCACCTGCAAACCTGGTGTGATGTGGGAGGACATGCACCTACTCGCCAATAGGGCCATGCTGGGGCATTTGAAGGAAGGTGGTCTCCTGAAAGGCGACGTTGAAGAGATGATAAAGGTTTGATAGATTACCTACTTTTTTCTATAACTTACTTTACATACTTAAATTTTATTATAAACCGTGATTTAAAGAAAATGATATTTTTAATATACATTAAATTCAACGGATACTGGTTCCGTGCCTTTTTTGTGCTTATTTTTTTAAGGGTCACAACATTTTGACATTTTCTCCGCGATAAAATTAAATTAAATAAAATTACAATAGCTTAAGTTTAGACAGTATTTATTTACTTCTTCCGTTTATTTCCTATTTATGTATGTCTCGGTTAAAACCTGTTCTTACATTTACCTACTTAAATCTTGCTGTTCGATTCGCTCGGAAGGGTCGCTGAGGCGCGACAGAGATAGCAAGATGTCCGAGGCACGGCGAAGCTTGCCTCGAATTGAATTTGTACTGACGTTCGCAGGACTTTTAAGTAGTTTATTTTGTCAATAGATTAACGCTTGACTACAATCGCACGGCGAAATCAACGTCGAGGTCTAGGATGATACGCGTTTGCCTAAAAGATGCCTGTTCATTTTTGCCTTTAAGATGTCCAGATTATAGTGGTCACGAAAACAGACCTTGGCAGGGAGTTCCATTCCTTAGCTGTCCGCATTATAAATGTGGAAGCGAATCGCTTCGTGCGGATAAGAGGTAGTTCTACTACATGAGGATGAAAGCCCTCGCCGCGCCTTGTCGTCCAGTGATGGAATGGGCTGGTGTTATGAGTTATTATTTTAAACGAATGTCCCTCTCAACTTACGCTGGTATATGTGTTTGTTTTTACATAAATGTTTTAGACGGTGTAAAACTCAATTACAAAATAATAAATTCAATTCACCGTTCAAATGTATACCTGTATATATATATTTTTTATTTAAAAACGTGTCTCCCTAATCACTTGACACTGGCCGAGTTATAACACTGTTGCCTGTTGAGCAGCCAAAAAACAACAAAAAAAATCGTAATTATTTGCTTTATTATTTGACGACCCGTTTGGAACAGTGGTAGTGAACGCTGCCTTTGGCCCAAGGGTTGCGGGTTCGATTCCCGCACAGTACATACATTTGTGTGCATGAACATGTCTGTTTGTATTGGTCTGGGTGTTTCTATGTATTATACGTATGTATTTACAAAATAAAAGTTTTACATGTATATATATTTGTAATTCAACATTTTCAATTCAATTTTGGACATTGGGCCGTGTGGTCCCCGGCAGAGTAGAATAGGCCACCCTCACTCTTACCGAGGTGTCGTAAAAGGCGACTAAGGTAAAGCTGCTGGCATGATCATCAGCACCCAGAGAAGGAAAACTCTGCATTTATATCAAAACCCTCGCCAACCCGTCTGCCAAGCGTGGTGAGTATGGCAATTACCCCTCATGTGGTTGAGGGAGGCCCGTGCCCCAGCAGTGGGGACTTAAATGGGCTGATGATGATGATGATTTGTAATTTCGCTGTTGGTTCTGATATCCGTAACACAGGTGCTTGAGCTACCTATCTCGGAGTCAGATCAATGTTCGCACCCTTAGTAAAATACCGACCTAACTCAAAATTGTTGATATTTTTATAGCATCATCATCAGCCCATCGCAGTCCACTGCTGGACGTAGGCCTCTCCAATTGTTCGCCACTGTGATCTATCCATGGCTTCTCGCATCCAGCTCTTGCCAGCCATCCTGCGCAGATCGTCCTCCCACCTAGCCAGAGGGCGCCCTACATTACGTTTGCCAAGACGCGGTCTCCACTCCAGAACTCGTTTACCCCATCGGTTGTCGGTTCTGCGGCTAATATGGCCAGCCCACTGCCACTTAAGCTTGCTAATCCGGTGAGCAATGTCGATAACTTTGGTTCTCTGCCGGATCACCTCATTTCGGATTCGATCTCGGAGAGAGACGCCGAGCATTGCTCGTTCCATAGCCCGCTGAGCGACCTTTAACTTGTGGACCAGCCGTACCGTAAGTGTCCACGTTTCGGCTCCGTATGTCATGACGGGTAGGACGCACTGATTGAAGACTTTCGTCTTTAGGCACTGTGGTATCGACGATATGAAGACACGACGTAGTTTTTATAGCAATTCTTTGCAATTTATTCTTGAGTAGGTAGTCTTGAGTAAATAACGCACTTCAAATTTCATCTCGTGTTCATATGTGAGTGTACCTATTTATTTAACTCAAAATTGTTGTTAGATGACCTTTCATCCCTGGATTTTAGCCGATACTATTTTCACTTAGCATCTATATTAAAATTTTGAGTTAGGTCGGTATTTTACTCGGGTGAGGAGGGGGAGGAGACGCCGAGCAGATGCGCTTCCCCCCTCTCCGCGAAGGGAGCCCGCTGGTGCGTGGTACGGGGGCACCAGCACCAGCATTGCACAGGCTCCCTTTGCTGCCCGATAGGGACGGCTCAGTTCTCCCGGCTGTCCTATCCCCTCTCCCGGCACGTCCGGGGGAGGAACCGCCTAGTCCGCCGTATAGGCGGACATCCGCCCGGGGAATATCGTGGAGGGAGGCTTTGGCTGTATCACCATGATACTCCCCAATATGGGCGATGAGGGAGAACCGCAGGGGGTTTAGTGGGTATGCCTTTGCCTGGCTTCTCCTTGGGAGAAGCCCCCCGCCAAAGGAGAGCCCCACATAACCCGGCCACCCCCCGGTGGTCTGGTATGCATAAGGTAGTCGGCTCATCTCTTGAGCCGGCGGCATTCCCCCTGCGAAACCAAAAAAAAAAAAAGGTCGGTATTTTACTAAGGGTGCGTGTGATGTTGCTTTTTTTTTCCTTGTTTTTATGACTGCTGTGGCAAGATGTATTGTGTCTGTTTCAACCCTTTAATGCTTACAATGTAGGTTAGCCGGTATTCGTCGCTTCTGTTTTTTTTTTGTCTTTTTATGAGTTAATTGTAGTATAAGTAGGTTTATTGTATTGTATGGATATGTATGTATATTTAATCATATTATATATTACTCACATGTATGTTTATGGATATAAATTTAGTTAGCCGTCATACATATTTCTGCATCGCCTAATGGTTGACTGGTAGAGAATGCTGTATAGCATTAAGTCCGCCAATTGTACTTTACTTTCTTGTGCAATAAAGAATAAATAATAAATAAATAAATGTTATGAAATATGTTTTTTTATTTTATAATCCCAGTGCGGAGTGAACGGCATCCTGCAGCCGCACGGGCTGGGCCACCTGCTGGGGCTGGACGTGCACGACGTGGGCGGGTACCTGCCGCGCTGCCCGCCGCGCCCGGCCGGGCCGCTGGCGCGCCTGCGCACCGCGCGCCGCCTGCGCGCCCAGATGCTGCTCACGGTGGAGCCCGGCTGCTACTTCATACCCAAGGTGAGATGTCAACGTGTCTAACCTGTCGACGTGCCCACGCGTCGCACACCCACTAGAAAATAAGCATAAGTGGCTGTTTACATGTCCGTTTTTGTATGCAAATAATGGACAACATTTCATATTTTCAACATGTCCATATTGTTTTTTTATATGAAAATAGACATAAAATGAACAGACCCATATTTTTTCTTTTTTCAAAATTTGTCCATTTTCATGCATAAAATAATTATTGAAATTCTTTTTATTCTAAATAGACGTAAGCGCCAAATGACGTCATCGGACGGCTGAATACAGCGATATTCCTTTGCTTATCATTGTTTTAATAAAAAAAAGGTACTACTGTCAAAGGTAAATAATACTAGTGTCAACTTTGACAACGTCATTCATACATTCAACGTTGACAAGTTGTCTTTTTTTTTGACAGTTACATGTCATGAGTTTGGCATTACGTAAATTTAAAACTATAATGTGCTAAGCAAAGAAATATTTTACATTCTGCCGTCCGATGACGTCATCTTACGTTTTTTAGTTTTAAATTTTTTTCTCAGTAAATAAGCAATATAAAAAATGAATAAATATATATTCGAGCAGCGGAAAAGTAAACAAAGAATTGGTATTTTTTGTTTCAGAGCTTAGCAATTTTGAAATGTTGTCCATTCTCACAACATCTCATAGGTAGACCTGATTCCGTACTAAGTAGCTTAAGCACTTGTGTTACAGATATCAGGCAACAGAGGAACACAATTATATACTTAAATACATATATTACACCCAGACACTGAACAAACACAAGTGTTCATCGCACGAATGTTTGTCCGGGGTGGGGATCGAACCCACGACCTTTGGCGTAAGAGGCAGGGTCACTACCAATTGCGCCATCCGGTCAGTCCAAAAAAGGTGAGATGTCAACGTGTCCAACGTGTCGACGTGCCCACGCGTCGCACACCCACTGGAAAATAAGCATAAGTGGCTGTTTACATGTCCGTTTTTGTATGCAAATAATTGATTTACGCCAAAAGCGGCCACTTTTGGCGGGAATGGACAACATTTCAAAATTGCTAAGCTCTGAAACAAAAAATACCAATTCATTGTTTACTTTTCCGCTGCTCGAATATATATTTATTCATTTTTTATATTGCTTATTTACTGAGAAAAAAATTAAAAACTAAAAAACGTAAGATGACGTCATCGGACGGCAGAATGTAAAATATTTCTTTGCTTAGCACATTATAGTTTTAAATTTACGTAATGCCAAACTCATGACATGTAACTGTAAAAAAAAAGACAACTTGTCAACGTTGAATGTATGAATGACGTTGACAATGTTGACACTAGTATTATTTACCTTTGACAGTAGTACCTTTTTTATTAAAACAATGATAAGCAAAGGAATATCGCTGTATTCAGCCGTCCGATGACGTCATTTGGCGCTTACGTCTATTTAGAATAAAAAGAATTTCAATAATTATTTTATGCATGAAAATGGACAAATTTTGAAAAAAAAAAATTTGGGTCTGTTCATTTTATGTCTACTTTCATATAAAAAAACAATATGGACATGTTAAAAATTTGAAATGTTGTCCATTGTAATTGTAATTCTGACAACATCTCATAGGTTGACCTGATTCCGTACTAAGTAGCTTAAGCACTTGTGTTACAGATATCAGGCAACAGAGGAACACAAATATATACTTAAATACATATATTACACCCAGACACTGAACAAACACAAGTGTTCATCGCACGAATGTTTGTCCAGGGTGGGGATCGAACCCACGACCTTTGGCGTAAGAGGCAGGGTCACTACCAATTGCGCCATCCGGTCAGTCCAAAAAAGGTGAGATGTCAACGTGTCCAACGTGTCGACGTGATCACGCGTCGCACACCCACTGGAAAATAAGCATAAGTGGCTGTTTACATGTCCGTTTTTGTATGCAAATAATTGATTTTACGCCAAAAGCGGCCACCTTTGGCGGTAATTAATTTTTCGCGAACGCGTTTGACCCAACATTTATACGGTTACATGGTTATTTAAAAATAGTGTTTGCCGAGCGGTTGAAACCCCGCAATTGTTTAAAATAGATCCAGTTTAGTAGCTAAAAATTAAAATCGGTTGGCGTCGCTAGTGTGCCCTACTTTATGATATAGGTGGCAGACGAGCAGACGGGTCACCTGATGGTAAGCGATTACCGCCGCCCATGGACGCCTGCAACACCAGTGGTGTCACAAGTGCGCTGCTTACCTTTTAACCCCCCTTCCCCTGGATTGGGCCTCCGGTACCCTCACTCACGCAGCGAAACACAGCGCATGCACTGCTTCACGTCGGTTTTTTGTGAGGACGTGGTATTACTCCGGTCGAGCCGGCCCATTCATGCCGAAGCGTGGCTGTCCCACTGTTTTTACTATTGAGTTTTTAACCTTAGAGAAATCTGAATATACCTAGATCGAGCATTTGGTAAAATTACTGGTCAATAATTTTATATCGAAGTGTCTCTCTTATACACTTGACATTGGCGGAGTCACACGCGCGGCCGTAACCGTGCGCGGAATAACACCATTAACCCTTAATTGGACAGTGGGAAAATAGATCCCACCACATTTTGAACTTTATGTGTCACGGCATAAGAGCGAAAACCAATGAAATTTTTCACTGACTCATATCCAATTAAGGGTTAAAAAAAAAAGCATAAGTGATCAAACTTATAACTATAAGATCATCATAGGGAGCGTTCAAGTATTACGTAACGCAATTTGGGGGGAGGGGGGTACTCGTAAAACGTTACTATGCGTTACAGGGGCGGGGTGGGGTCTTTCTGACAACACATTAACATTGTGTCTTTCTTTGAATAAAAAATTAGGGAATTAAACTCCAAATTGGCAACCTTTTCGTTTACGTTTAGCGGGGGACATCCCTCGATTGTATTGTATTTATTTATTAATCATTGCATACACGTTTGTTACACATTGAAGATATTATCAAAAATTATGTCCAGCCCAATACATGCACCCTGTGAGAGCGTGGCAATATCACCTATTTAAAATATATTTATATTACTAGACAAACATTCTATCAGGTTACAGAAAAAATGTTCCGGTGAGTTTACCAGGGGGGAGGGGATCAAAAATCTTCAAAAATTACGTTAACGTAGACTTAAACAGCTCCCATACATATAACTCACTCACTTAATCATATATCCCGATGCTGCTTATCCCTTATATCCCTTATTATTGTAACTACTTTTCCTTTTTTCTCATTCTTTTTAACTGAACCTGACAAATTGTATAATAAAGTTTCTACTTCATTTATTAATTCGTCCAGTTTTGCACATGTTTTTGACTTTAGGCGTTACTAAGCGAAATCACTCGTAAAGAAATTTGTCAAGTGATATTTAGACAAAGTGGGTAGGCAACAGTCGAAGTCAGTCAAAGTCTCAGTCACTCAATAAAACGGGGTGTTTAGCGTTTTATCGCCCTATGGATTCTGCCGAGACTTAACGAAATCGCAGGTTTTAAGACTCTTAGGTCATAGCAAGTGGTTCAAGAATTATGTCAGCCTATATTTTTATAAAATAGGTTTATACTATTGTACGACCATTTTATTGCAGTGGCAACATTGTAGTAGCTTTTTTGGCCTTCAATTCCAGTTTTGGGTATAGGTATCTTCTACTTAGTTTGTGGGTATAGACGCTTCAGGAAAACTATGAAATATCGGATCAGCGAAGTTGAATTTTAAGTAAGTAGCCATACCTGACCCGAGATATCGAATCTGGTTATAATCGATCTACAGCAAAATAAGATGCTTTTAAGAAAGATAAATTTGATTTTTCTGATCGTCATTCGCAAGTAAAATCTTCACAACAAGCGTTTTGACGAGTTCCGCTGAGCGACAGATACGAATTAGAAATGGCGATTGATCGCGCCCGATCTAGTTTTAATAAACGTACACGAACATTTGTTCATGTAACTTGGCAGAGGGGAACGCGTCCACATGCCACGTCCCGTGTTAATTTGACCTCAGTATTTTTATTGAGGCGTTTTTCCGTATCAAAAAGGTTTCAAATAAATAAAAAAGTTTCAAATTGTTTAGATAGATTAGAAAGCGCTTATGCCAGCCTTTTTACCTTTGGAAACATAAAACAGTACTAGACAGCTAGTTACTCCCCCAACATGTTGCTTCATGAAAAGTACGAGATATTGTTTTATGTATTTTATATTAGAAGCCTACCTACCGCGTGATCTGCTTTTAGGAGCAGACCAGCTACGCCAGTGGAATTTCTACCTTTTTTATTTAGATAGTACGGAATCATGTCACACTTAGGGTTGCCAAGTCAATGTATGAGATGTTGTATGAATTTATTTATTCATTGAAATAGTACTGGGGATCTCGATCACATTGGAGCATAATATTCAATACGGTAACAGACTATTTTTTTTTTATTTTTGCAATCAAAATGACCCTCTCAATGATAGAAACAACCGTTGAAAAAATCACTTGATTCTCATTTAAAAACACCTGAGATATCACAACTTTAAAATCACATTATTTTGGGGCAAACCCAAAACGGCTCCATACAATGCTACTAAGATGTGACTCGCAACTGCTAAGTAATTGGTATGCATTTCATTTGAATTTTGTATGGTACCTATATCAAATGTTTCGTTTATGTCAATGGTTCTATTACTAATAATGTGGTGCAAATTGTATGGGTTATTTATGGTATAATTATTTTTTAATAATTTCATGTTTTAAAATGGACTTGCCCCTGGAATCTTTTGAATGGACCATAAAACCGGCTAGACGTAATATTTTTTAATTGAGAATTTTTTGCTAATTTGCCACATTATTGACCCTATATTTTGATACACTATTTATATTTTGTGAAAAAAACCTTGAGCTTAGTCCATATACCCTATTGTTGCAAGCTTCTTGACAATGCAAGAAACCACCCACCAGTCGAAATTCTTCAACATGGGGACGTGGTGGACCGCTTTCCTGAGGTTTCGGCGGCGTGCGTATCGAGGTAACGACGTTACTCATGGCACCGAGGATGGCATCGACAAACCTCGACCTTCGTGCCTAGAACGTGAGTTAATTAACGCGGTTAGGGAGTTTTGCCAACTTGGCGGGTATGAGCGTTTTCGAAGCGGAACGACGACGCAGCAAACACTTCTTTACGCCGCTGCGCAGAGTTCACGGCCGCGGTGCTCGACGGACGCCAAAAAAAACAATGACATTCAGACATAATCTCCGCGGGCGAATTCCGTCGCGCATCCTGTCGCTCTGCTTTGAAAAAGCTTTGCAATCCGCCATTGTGGAACTCCCTTAAACAAGCATGGAAGGTTGCGATATTATTTTTCCTTTGTCTGGGAAATGTGATTGTATAATCCGTAGTGAGTGGTGATTTTTACTTCTGGCCCGTAGACCGTCATCACGTAATGAGCTAAGTGAGAAAAATTTGCAACGGGTTATTCTTGTTTTGGTCCCAACCATGTCTGTTTTCATCTGGACGGACGAGTCTAGGGGGCTTATGCCAGAGCACGCCAGAGCATGAGGTTTCAAAAGAAAAATAACAAGAAATAAAATAGTAAATGGATAATGATTAAGTTATAAAAACACCTGCATCCAAACAAATAATAATACTTTAAAATGTTCCGTTTAATTTTTTGCGTGGCCGAGATCGAGGACTTTCATGGCAAACGGAGCCAACTTCAAGTAATATGAGTATTTTAAACTAGAGTACTAATAATGTTAACATTTGTAGTACATTCTTGGTTATAACAACATGTAGTCTTACAATTAAGG
>JADPWL010002506.1:0-23297 GCA_019059595.1 Marasmia exigua | reverse complement strand
TTAACAGAAAATTAGACGAAAAATAAACCACCGATTAACCCTCTAAATACACCAAAGTTATAATTAGAAAATGTGATTGTACCCGCTGGAACTTACGAAAAAATGTTTCCAAACATTGGTTAATTAAATATCGCGTGTTTCGGTAGACTTTAATCAATTCTCGTCCTAGTATTAACATCACTTTAAAGCAATGAATTTCTTATCTTTCCTTTGTAATGCTAACTTAGTGTACATTACAGCGCTAACATTTTCACTAATAAATGAATGAATTAGGAATCAAATAACTTGTTATTTTATGTCAAGGCTTCAGCATTAAAGGTACAAACACAAGCGATACAATTTAATTTCATCAATTATGTTGCCGACGTAGCGGCCACTTACAAATTACCCAAATCTATGGTTTTGATACTTCTATTTGGTCTAGGTATGTAAGAACAGTTGAAAAGTTTTATTATATGTTGTGGCTAAAATAAGTGTAGTGTGTTTTATTGGCGTGCTATTTAGGGATCTTAAGCAATTCAAGGCAAAACGAGAATGAGGGTTCAAAATGACGGCAGAACGTTGTGGGCTTTCCTTTCAGGTAGATAGAGCGCCATCTTTTGATTATTACTGATAACTGATGAATTTAAATCTCACCAGCGTTAAGTGATGATTAACGCCAGTAATGATGAATAGATGAAAAGCTTTTTTAATCTTTAATTTAATTAGACCGGACATCTGTTGAAACAAGCAATTGTGTAATAAACCTTTCTCACTTTTAGATAAGTAATGCTTAAAATAACTAATGTTTTCTTGCATTTTATTTTCGGCCAGTGTAAATAGAGTTTAGATTTATAACGTTTCAACGCGAGTCCCGGAAATTGTGTTTTTGTAGGCGTAAAGAAATAAGACACTTATTTGCAGAGAGATAAAATACATTTACTTATATTGGTCTTTCGCCGGTTGACACCACGAGCCGATGATACCGCGGTGTCAACTGCACAAGGACATTTTTTGAATACGGTATTTGACTCTTTTAATTTTGTTATCAGAAGACATCTCGATGATAGAAACATTATTGAAAGAATAACTTGATTCTCATTTAAACCACCTGAGATATCAGATCTCAGGTGGTTTAAATGAGAATCAAGTTGAGTTGAGATATCAGACAACAGAGAAACACAAATATATACTTAAATTTATATATAACACGCAGAAACCGAACAAACACAAGTGTTCATCGCACGAATGTTTGTCCAGGGTGGGGATCGAACCCACGACCTTTGGCGTAAAAGGCAGGGTCACTACCAATAGCGCCATCCGGTCAGTCGTAGTAATAGGGGTTAAAGTATGAAATTGCCGTTTTTTTTTCTAGATACAACAAGATAAATAATTCCTATAATAACCAAAAAGTTACTATGGTATGTTTTTATTTTGATTAACGAAGTATTTCTAAGGTTTGCAATGGGCAGATCAGATAAAAATGCAGATAAAAAATCTTGAAAGTGACTCTTTTTTGTTAGGCAAAATTGTCATTTTCATCAGTAACTTTTATATAAACAATATTTTTTTCTGAACACTTATTCTAAATAAACCTAAACGTTGTCTATGCACACACAGCATATTTTAACGTACAACTTGTGCGGATAAAGAATGGGATCAGAAATGGCGGCGCATCTATTCACTTGCACACCCACGAGTGCGAGTATAGACGCAAATAGTGTGCGAGCGAGAAGCCGCCGCCATTTCTGATCCCAATCTTTATCCGCACAGGTAGTAATACCTATGTGTTTGATAAAGTATGTTGTATTTATATAAGTTTGTCAATGTATTTAAAATATGTTATTGGCTGTAAGTAGTATATGAATTTTAAAGAGTATAATTAAGAGCTGTAGATTTTGAAGAACAATAAATAAATAAATAATAATAAAAGTCTTTTACTTTCCTAAGTCTCAAATACTTAGGTGATTTATCTGGGACAATATGTTTAGATAACAAAACAGTTTTCTAAACTTATTAAGAGTTTTATTTTATGAACAAGTAAAGCACAATAAACGCTTATTAAAGCTTTATTGCTCGAAGGATGAAAATTCTTCTGCCGTCATCTTTCAAGTCGGCAAACAGTTTCAGAAGTTCTTCCTTTCAAGTTTGATTCGAATAAAGATCATTCTAAAGTGTTCCTTACTGAATGAGTTTCAAAGTTATATTTTATAAATTACTAAAATAACCGACAGATTAGAGAGTTCAAAGGTTGAATAAAATGTAATGAAAAGGAAAATCTTTTTTTATTTAAGGTCCATTCCATGCAGAACACTTAGGGTGTACGTAAAACAGTTCTAAATCGTTTTTGGGTTCCGTATCCAAATGGCAAAAAACGGAACCCTTATAGATTCGTCATGTCTGTCCGTCTGTCCGTCCGTCCGTATGTCACAGTCACTTTTCTCCGAAACTATAAGACCTATACTATGGAAACTTGGTAAATAGATGTATTTTCTTAACCGCATTACGATTTTTACACAAAATTTGGAAAAAAAAATTGGGGGTCACCATACTTGAAACTAAAACTTATTTATTTTGTAAAACATAGGTTTGATAAAAAGCAAATTGAGTAGATACCCCACACGTATAGACGTATGGATAGGTCTTTAAAAATGATGTTGAGGTTTTTAACATCATTTTTTTCTAAACACAATACTTTAATAATTAATTCTCACAACATCTCATAGGTTGACCTGATTCCGTACTAAGTAGCTTAAGCACTTGTGTTACAGATATCAGACAACAGAGGAATACAAATATATACTTAAATACATATATTACTTTGCGCAAGAGACGCTCCCAAAGTGGTAAATGAATTATAAAAATAAAAAAATATATGATGGACATAATCATGAAAACTAACAACGAAAATTGGTTTGGACTAGATCCAGTAGGTAGTTTTTTTTTAATACGTTATAAACCGTAAACCGCAATTTACCTTCCATATATCTTACTTACTGCTACGGAACCCTTCATGGGCGAGTCCGACTCGCACTTGGCCGGTTTTAATTTAAACTGATTTGTTAAAATTTCATATATTGCTGTCAAGCAAGCTGTCAACGCCCTGTTGGCCTAAAACCGCCCTGTTGGTCTAGTGGTTTAAGTACCGGGCCGATTTCGGGGTCCTGGGTTCGATTCACGGGTCGAGCAAAAAGTATGTTTCGAATTTGAACATTGCTCGGGTTTGTGATCACCAATCCACATTAGGCAAGCGTGGTGATTAAGCCTGATCCCATTATAGTAGCGATAACTTGATTTTTATGATGGAGGCCTTTGCCCTGCAGTGGGGCAGTATATAGGCTCATACTTTTTATTTTTAAGCTGTTAAGTGTTGTTAAACAGCTGTTTGCTGTTGCTGAACTCAGCCCTTAGAATGGGTAATGTACTGCTGCTTTGGAATACCTATGTAAATTTCTACTGATGTTGAAATTGTATAATATTCCGTTCACAAATTTTAATGTTCATTATTTGATAAGAGTTACCACTGAGTTTCTTGCTGGTTCTTCTCGGTAAAAACAACATTCAGCATTAGATTATATATTTGACATTTATAAGTGTAAGCTCAATTAATATTTTTTGAATTTTATGCATTCCATCAATTAAAGGTGACGTATTGACTAAACTAGCGCCGCAAATAAACTTTTATTAATTGTTGAGAATCGCCGCCGTAGCCGTAATCGGTTGGGATATTATTATGTTCCTTTTTACTGTGTATTTATGTAATTTAAGTGTTTCGGCAATGTATAAATTATTGTTATTTATATTTTAAGTACATCTCAAAAATTCTTAGTACCTACATTCCTTCACCGTTGTACTTTTTTAAAAAAAAACTTATATATATAATCGCCATATTTAACACAAACCTACTATGCCTCGCCGTATAAAACAAAGCCAAATTTGTAAATAATGAAAACCATGCACTGTTTACTGTTTAAACAATTATTTCAGAGCTATATTAGAATTCTATCGTTTTGGCTAGCTTGGTAATTAAGCTTGCATAGTCATTTAGACAGGTAAGCTTTTCGATTTGTGTGGTTTTGTGGTAACTAGAAATTAAGCCGGCTATAAAAGTAGGTATATTGGTTTACTCCGCAAATTTGGTTTCAGTTGACTGACTGACCGGATGGCGCAATTGGTAGTGACCCTGCCTCTTACGCCAAAGGTCGTGGGTTCGATCCCCACCCTGGACAAACATTCGTGCGATGAACACTTGTGTTGGTTCGGTGTCTGGGTGTAACATATGTATTTAAGTATATATTTGTGTTCCTCTGTTGTCTGATATCTGTGACACAAGTGCTTAAGCTACTTAGTACGGTATCAGGTCAACGTATGAGATGTTGTGAGAATTAGTTAACGTCATGTTGGTGAATTTCTGCTATCCAGGTACAGGGTTATTCTAAAAATAAATTGCTAGATTTTGTAATGAGAATGCGTTTTTTTTAAAATATTTTATATGAAAAGTTATTATATTTAAGCTGACAGTTTTTTGCAGTTTCTCAAAATTGTAGATACCTAAAACATTTGAGAAAATGATTCTGTACATATAACCGTGATCCAATGGCCAAGTTCCTCTGTTGAAGGGTTCCAAAGGTCAGAAGATAATTGCTTTATTGTAATCATCTGACATCCCGGATCCTGAATCATGGTCCAAGCGTATCCCGGACTCCAAAGCGACAACTTGGACACATTGGAAATTACACGCTAAGATGAGATATTTCAACAACACACATACATTGATCCAGATCAATGACATTCGTAACACAGGTGCTCGAGCTACCTATTTCGGAATCAGCTCCGAGATAGGAAGCTCAAGCACCTGTGTTACGAATGTCGGAACCAACAGCGGAATTACAAATACATATATACTTTTCTTTTGTAAATACATACTTATAATACATAGAAAACATCCAGTCCAATACAAACAGACATGTACATGCACATAAATGTTTGTACTGTGCGGGCATCGAACACGTAACCCTTGCACCAGAGGCAGTGTTCACTTCTACTGTCAATAGATGTATTGAAGAAGGATTATTTGTACGCTAAGTACAAATTCAAACTCCCCGAACCGTAGAAAGTACTATTCCGTTAAACGGGTACAAATTAAATTAATTACATAAGCATTATGCACAGACAATGGGCGTAATGTAGCGTGATTTTATAGTTAAGGCGACGGGTAGGGCACACTAGCGACACCAATTGATTTTAATTGTTGGCTACCAAAACAAATCTATTTTAAATAACTTCGGGACTTCAGTCTCTCGGCAAACACTTATATTATTTATTTAATTACCATGCCTAAATGTTGGGTCTGCTTTTGTACAAAAAAAAATGATTCACGCCAAAAGTGGCCGCCTTTGGCGGTATTCAAAAATTCGAGTGCACAAGCAGATCAAATAACTAACTATAAGTATTGAATTAATAGTATAGGTGTTTGCCGAGAGACTGAAGTCCCGAAGTTCTGTAAAATAGATCTGCTTTAGTTGCTAACAATTTAAATCAATTGGCATCGCTACTGGGGTATACCCTTCACCTTAAGGCGACGGGTAGTCCTAACTAGCGAACCCATTCGTTTTTAATTGTTAGCTAGTAAACCGGATCTATTTTAAACAGTTTCGGGGTTAAATCTTCTCGGCAAACACTTATACTATATATTAAATAACCATGCACAAATGTTGGGTCCGTTTTTGTACGCGAAAAATGGATTACCGCCAAAAGCGGCCACTTTTAGCGTGATTCAATTTTCGCGTACAAATGTTGGGTCCGCATTTGTGCATGGTTACTTAATAAATAGTATAAGTGTTTTACCGATAGGTTGTAACTCCGAAATTGTTTAAAATAGATCCGGTTTAGTAGCGAAAAATTATACCGATTGGCGTCGCTAGTGTGCCCTACCCGTCACCTTAAGTACGAACTATAGGACCTTGGGGCCGTTTACACATTGAACGCGTGAGGCGCGTGAGGCCCGTAACTACGAAACAAATAGATGTGGCTCTTTATACAAACAAAATGCAAGTTACAACTCAGGCTAACACAATCTATAATTTTCATTTAAGAATTTAACAACGCAACAGTATTTAATAAAAAACATGAATCGTCGCGGGCAAACATATGTTAAAATACATGCGCGTCGCGGCCGAGCTGCTGGCGGAATGAGAGCGTAACGGCTGGATTAAATTTTTGCCCGACCCGGGGATTGAACCCGGGACCTCTTGCGCAGCCGTCGCTTTATAATACGACCCACTAACCACTACGCCAGTCTACGGCAGTCAGCACATAAGCTACTGGCTATATTATGTATCTATTTATTTCCACGTGTAGTCGCGTGCTAACTTGAATGGCGCATTTGCCGCTCCGACCCCGCATCGTCCGCACGAGTTTCGCTCAATAAGTCGATTAACTATGAGGATACATTTATATTGGTCGATAAATCGCTCGCTACCCCGAATGCGGGCTTTCCCGCTCCCCCCCTTCCAACCGCGTGGGATCTATGACGTGCGGTTATTTACGACCAACGTAAGTGCGTCCTAATGACAAGCGGCTTTTATTCGTATCTTAGCTTCTTTGATGATTTGTCTCCGAAAAAATCGAAGCAAAACAAATAAAATCATATTGGACTGAATAAAACTGTTGTGGAACCGATATTGTATATTCCCATGCAGACAAAGCGAGTGCAAACAGTATAACACGTGTTTTAAAAGGTAAAAGCTTATTGGAAAACCTACGGCTGCTTTTGGCAATTTTTTCTGTGGAACGGCCTGGCGCAGGAAACAACACGTGTAAATTGCAATTCGGTGAACTGTGTATGGTAAAGCAAGCTAGTTTATAGAGATGTGTCGAGTCAGGCTGACTCAACTACTAATGACTCGATTACCTAGTAGGTACTCGCGAACTCTAATACTCAAAATGTTGTATTCGGATCCACAGTACTCGAGTACAGGTTTTGAGTACTTACGGTATTCGAATACACAGCCGTTGTACTTTAATAGTGACGAGCTTTACGCGCGTACATTTTTAGTAATGATTAATTACTATAGATAATTACATTATTAATAATAAATAACTGATTATTAACTATTCATATAATCTATTATTATTTACAAATTGGCATCTTATCTCAGGAATCGGACGCAAGCGGTCACAACAAAAGGTTTTACCTCCTCTTTCAGTCCAATATCATCGGGAGTCCCTCAAGGATCTCATCTCGGCCCGTTACTTTTTAATATTTACATCAATGATGTTATTAAGTGCTTAACAGACTCAAAAGTACTGCTATACGCCGATGATACAAAGATATTTTATGCTATTAACAATCTTAATGACTGTGAAAGGGTGCAAAATGATCTAAATCGATTATGTGACTACTGTAATCTTAATAAGTTATATCTTAATGTCTAAAAATGTTGTACAATATCATTTACAAGAAAAAAAATCCTATACATTTTAAATACAAGCTTGAAGGAAAGATTTTGAAAAGAGTTAATGACATTAGGGATCTTGGGATTCTGTTAGATAGTGGATTATATTTTGAGGCCCACGTCAATAAGATAACTGCGAAAGCATACAAACTTCTTGGTTTTATTTTTCGTCAGGGGACTGATTTTAGGAACGTGAACACTCTAATTTTACTCTATAACGCATATGTGACATCTCAGTTGGAATACGCTTCTATTG
This sequence comes from Marasmia exigua, assembly GCA_019059595.1. Taxonomy (NCBI): domain Eukaryota; kingdom Metazoa; phylum Arthropoda; class Insecta; order Lepidoptera; family Crambidae; genus Marasmia; species Marasmia exigua. Next base: position 15,605 of record JADPWL010002506.1, on the reverse strand, counting down.
TCCTCTTGTTATTGAATCCTCAGTATCCGAAATACATAGATTTAGTGGAGGGTAAACAGAACAAATTCATTAGATGCTTAAAATTTAGATTTAAAAATAGCAATTACATGAACTCAATCCAATCATTGGCTTCCCTACGCAAGCTCAGAGATCAAATATTTTTGTACAAAATTCTTAACAATCTAATTGACTCACCTTACTTACTTAACAAAATAGCATTTAAGTGCCCCCGACCTAGTGCACGACAGAAGCATACATTTCATATACCTCTTCGTCGTACTAATTACGCTAAAAATAGTTTTATTGTGAGAACAACCAGTGCATATAATAAAAGTTTCATTCACATAGACATATTACACGAGAAGCTGGTGAAGTACCGCCGTCTTCTTAGATCAATGCACGAATAATGTAAGCTTTACCATGGTGTTTCGAAATTTTTTAGTATATACCTACCCAGCATTATATTCTTTTATCTTTACTTTTACCGAATTAGGTGTCTATCGTAATTGTATTGTGTACAACTTAACTTTGGAAACTGTTAAGGCTAATGTAATATCTATTATAACTTAGTTTAATAATGAAATATATGAAAACTGTATGTTTCCTTAAATAAAATATATATAAATAAATATTTTCCTAAACAACAACAAGGTACAATTAAAAAAATACTAGATTCCAGGAAAGATATAAAGATATATTCGATTACTCTTGTAAAATACCTGTCCGAGTGTAGACTTGGCGTGTAGCGACATGAGTCCGAATTAGAATATTTTAACTACAAACAAAAATAACTGACTCTGCACATCATTACTAGTTTGTGCTGGACCCGCTGCCTGGGGCTGCTCGGGAGCCTCGATTAGCTACAAATCCCACCGCAAGCTCTCAGTCACGCGACCGATAGTGTTTTCGGTCAAAAGTCCACTATCGATAGACTATCGATAGTTGAACAAAAACAATAGTACTGATAGGTTACTAGGGCTCTAGGTACTATCGTTAGTACTATTGATATATATTATACTATTGATAGTACTATCAATAACGCAAACATAAAATAGTATCGGCACTATCGCAGTAACATCGATATTGAGCTTTAATATTATCAATAGTATCGAAAGTGTTGCAGCATGATACTATTGTATCAAACTATTGTATTGTACTATTGTATGGTAAAATGCTTGTGTTTAAATTGTTGATGTGCCTAATAAATAAATAAATAAACTCTGAGCTGTAGATACTATCGATATTATCGATAGGCCTATCGATGTAGTAGATGATTTTTGAGGTCAACTATCGATAGGAAAACTATCTACATTTTGGCAACGCTACCCATTAATGTGAGGCAGTAAAACATTAATAGTAGGTATGTTTTGTTTTTTTCTTTATGAAATGACCATGTAGATTTTTCCTGTCCAATAAAAATCTAAAAAATGTTCATGAGAAGCCGAATTTTTTTTAACACTCTGTTTCTTAGAGAAAATAGTTCATATAAGTATACTACTGGCCCGCCCTAACTTCATTTCAGAACAAGGCGACGGGTAGCCTTAACCGACAGCGACACCATTCGTTTTTAATTGTTAGCTACTAAACCGGATCTATTTTAAACAATATCGGGGTTACAACCTCTTGGCAAACACTTATACTATAAATTAATTAACCATGCATAAATGTTGGGTCCGTTTTTGTACGCGAAAAATTGATTACTTTTAGCGTGCATAAATTTTTCGCGAACAAATGTTGGGTCCTCATTTGTGCATGGTTATATAATAAATAGTATAAGTGTTTTCCGAGAGGTTGTAACCCCGAAATTGCTTAAAGTAGATACGGGCTGGCAGCTAACAATTATAATTGATTGGCGTAGCTAGTGTGCCCTACCCGTCACCTTCATTTTGAGCGTCATAATGAAGCAGCATAGACTCATACATAAAGGGTTCCCGCTGAGAAGCCCACATAAAGTGTCGAAAAAAAATTCGGTATAATTATGGCGTCGAGGCCCACAAATAGCCTATTTTTCATACTCAAGGGCAAAAAATTATAACAAGACTAGTTTACTACAGCTGTCACCACAAAGAAGCACCATTTTGGTTTTTAAGTTGGTCTACGTACGTAGTATCAACATAAAAATCCTATTTAATGTTACCAGTCAAATCATATTTCCCAAAAAAGATGGGAAATGGTTAGGTATTGAAGTAACTGTTTTACTTACCTAGAACATTGCTTCCAAGTTACTAATTGTGATTATAAAATTCATGTTTTGTTATTAATGATGCCTTGACCACACAATAATAAATAAGGGCTATATACTTATTCAAATGGAACGCAATTTCGAGATGGAGTCGAACATAAGAATATGTTTGTGTTGGGCGGTGTTCGGGAAGCTGCGTCATATATTATTGTACTTGAGTCATCTATTCCACAGCCCCTAAAGACCAGGGACTCTTACCAGTGCGTTTTGCCAGTAATGACATACAGAGCCGATTCTAATGGTTAACAGGTCAAATTATTTCAAATAGTGTATAATGTTGATATGGATCAATGCGTTGCGTCCATGCGATGCGTTTTCGACAGTACCTACAATACATGGGTATTGTACTATCAAAAACGCATCGCATGTACATGCAGCCACACATCAAAGTAAGTATACAAAATTGTCAAATTTCTCACCATATTGTCAAACACGTTAAATCAATTTGATAATAACATAATTAATTAATTAGGTAATTTTGACAGATAGTAGTTATCTTATGTGTGGTTGTCTGTACTGTGACTTGACGTGACGTGTACTGTACTTTTGAGCATGTGTAACAATAGATTATTAATTAACCCTATCTTAGTCCTACACTGTAAAAGGAACACCTGTGAAAAATTTCAAGTGTCTAACCCGTTCGAAGATCTGTCAGCCAGTCAGTTTTTGCTTATATGATTTAGGTGGACTACCCTTAAAGTTTTGGGATATGTATTGATTATTTACCTTTCTTATGCATATTTACATCAGTACAGATACAGAGAATCACATAATATTACTAGGAGCACACAGCAGTTTGGGCTCTCGACGAAAATAAAACATACTTATGTGATAATTATTATTTTACTCCAAGTACATCTAAGTACTTCACTTAAAAGTAATGCATTAAAAAGCAACAACCGATCTAAACACTTCTTACCTACATTGTAATAACATAATGAATTATCGCAGTTAAGTGGTTTAATACAGTGAAGTACATTATGTGAAATACATAATATTCATATAACAGTCAGTTATTTAGTTCTGTTACTTTTTGTGCAATAGAGTAACTTTTTTGTAAATAGAGTACCTATCTCTTTAACTAAAACTGCTTAGAAAGCTACGCTCTGGCATGAATGGTCCAGCTCGACCGAAATGATGACCAATGCTTAAGAGAAGACCAGCGCCGGAGGTCCAATCCGGGGAGAAGAGATAAATATTTGCAGCGCTATCTAACTCTCTCTCTCTCTCTAGCAAAAATATAGGTACATGATTCGGCGGGTAAGGCTAAAACAAGCCACGAGGGTTAATGCAATTCAAAGGTTTTAAATTAGTGTCTAGTGGTATTTAGTGTTCAAATTTGGTGTTTATTTGTGCAGTGAAGTGCCGCAAAGTAATCCTAATAATAAGGATAGTTAATACTGCTATTGTGTGTCGAGTGCGTTGTCTCGTGACAACTTGCTTGGACCTAATAGAGTCTTAAAACCCGCGATTGCTTTTAGGTAGGTCGATGAAACGTAAAACACTGACGTTTAATTGAGTGACTGTGACTTTGACTGACTATCGACTGTTGACTGCCTACTTAGTCTCAATAAGTTACTTGGCATTGGCGAATTATCTTCGGGTAGAGCCATATTAAAAAAAATACATACTTAGCAAACTAATTTAGCTTATAGCTCAGTGAGTTTTATTATGAAGAGAGTATAATTACTCAACATAATGATAACATAACTCAACGTTCAGACACGGACAAATAAATTATGTCATTTTATCCCCAAAATTCATTGGAGCTGCAAAATTGGCAAAATCTTAAACGGCGTGACTACGCGCTTGTGGGATTATAGTCGCCTAAAGTTATTATAGCCCCGACTCAATTAAAGTTTTGATAAGATAATATTTGATTCCGAATTCAAGGGTTTGAATAATTACTGCTTGATAACGAGTCATGAAATAGATCTTGAGACGTGCTAGTTATAGCTTGTCAGTATTTCTCATTGTTTACTAGATTTTGCCCACGGCTTCGATCGCGATAAACAAGGGGTAACACGGTTCTCCTATCCAATAATAATGCTGTGCGTTTCTTTGTTAATTACAAAAAAGTGCGCATACCAATTTTTATCTTTCTACTTTGAAAATTGCGGAATTGCTCGGTTCTAACTTCCACCCCCCAATTAAAGGGAAGTAGGGGAATAGAAAGAGTTGAAAAGTAGCCTATGTCAATCCCTTCAACTATCTTCAATTAAAAATAATCAACCATGTTTCCTCTTCTCTTGACCAAAAATACTATTGTCTCGGTGTATTTGTGGATCTGGCAAAGGCCTTTGACACGGTTTCTTCCTTAATCATCTTAAAAAAACTAGAGTGTCTTGGTATCAGAGGAATACCACTTGATTGGTTCCGTAGTTACCTGACTGAACGATGTCAATCTGTCAGAGTCGGTAATGATACTAGCGATGCACGTAAAATAAGCTTCGGAGTACCACAGGGCAGCATTCTTGGGCCCACCTTATTTATAATATATATTAACGACCTCCTAGAATTAACCTTGCCTGGTGCTGACATAATTTGTTATGCAGATGACACTGCCGTACTCTTCAGGGACCTCTCATGGGAAAATACATATAAGCTTGCTGAAAAAGGTATGTCCTGCGTTGCAGAATGTCTAGATCGTAATCTATTGACTTTTAACGCATCAAAAACAAAATACCTGGCTTTTCACAAAACTAGTGTTTCATCGCCGAAAAGCCTATCCCTAGTAATTCACCGATGCTGTCCTACGGATCGGGGCGTTCTTAATGTCCCTACCCAGTCTTCTTGTAGCTGTGCACCTGTAGCTAGGTCTGACTATATAAAATATCTGGGAATACACATAGATGAAACCTCTCCTTCAAAAAACAAATCTGTGCATTGTCAGCAAGACTTCGAAAAATCATGTACATTCTAAAATCACTGAGACGTTCCGCCCCAACTGATATACTAAATATGGTCTACGCAGCAATTTGTCAATCTGTACTGATTTATTGTATTGGAGTATGGGGCTGCTCTTATAAAACCTTTTTCATGGAACTAGAGAGGGCCCAGCGTGCCGTTCTTAAAGTCATGTACAATAAACCATTCCGTTATCCTACAGACACACTATATAAAGACGCCAAAATTCTTCGTGTTAGGCAATTATACATTTGGCGTGTAAGCTGCGCCCAACATAACAAAATCACTTGTTTACACAACTATAAAGCCTTAAATTTAAAGCGTATTTTCAGGATTCCTCTACCACCCGTTCGTACAAAATTTGCTAAACGCCAATCATTATTTGCTCACCCATATGTTTACAATTCTGTTAGCAAAAAATGTGATATCAGAAACCTAAACCCTCACAAAGCTAAACAAACCATTAAAAACTGGTTGCTAGACCTATCGTACATAGAAACTGAACAAATCCTCCCTGTATGACATGCTGATCACAATCCAGACCACATTTCCCTCACATACAAACACACTCACACACATACACACGTACACACATCCATTTTGTAGCCCTAGTTATATTGTCCTATTGTTGTATCATAAAGTTTCTTATTATTAGTATTTCTTCTCGTTGTTACCAAAGTCGTTACCTTTATAAAATATGTAAAATAAACCGAAGCTACAAGATTTTAGTTCGTAAGATTTGTTAAACTGTAGTCACTTACTAGATACCTCGATACAGGCCTGTGAGCCTAGTGAAGTATCTATAGTCACTAAGAAATTGTATGCTTTATTATGTCAATAAATTCATTCAATTCAATTCATTCAAATTCAAAAAATGACGTCAATTCTTTGCTCCGTTTTGCAGTGAAAGTCAGAAAAAAAACAGATACACACAAATACACTTTCCCCTTGTGGATTAACTTTCGTTGTTATTTAATATATTGGATAAGGAGCGATGTTGGCTTTAAGATCCTTAAGGTGACCAAAACCTCTCGTATGGAAGGCGTTAAGGTCACGGGTAGGGCACACTAGCGACGCCAATCGATTTTAATTTGTAGCTGCTAAGCCGGATCTATTTTAAACACTTTCGGGGTTACAACCTCTCGGCAATCACTTATACTATTTATTAAATAACCATGCACAAATGTTGGGTCCAACGCGTACGCGAAAAATTGATTTACGCCAAAAGCGACCTCTTTTGGCGTGAATCGAAAATTTGTGCACGGTTATTTAATAAAGAGTATAAGTGTTTGCCGAGAGGTTGTAGCCCAGAAATTGTTTAAAATAGATCCGGCTTAGTAGCTAAAAATTAAAATCGATTGGCGTCGCTAGTGTGCCCTACCCGTCACCTTAACGCCTTCCATACGGGAGGTTTTGGTTCGAATCTGAGCATGTATTTCTAGATATATCAAATTTATGCTGCGTATAACTACAATTAGTTGGCGGTGGGCGATGAGGGAAGAGGAGAGGTTTTTTTTAATAATAATAATTCTTACAACATCTCGCAGGTTGCGGATAGTTATTGAAATGTGCAACCATGATTCAGATGGTCTAGTTCTTCTGTCAAAGGGTTGCGAAGGTCAGATGGCAGTCACTTTATTGTGATTATCACACTCGCCAAATCCTGCACTGCATTATGGTGTCAGCGTAGCTTCAAAGCAACAGCTTGAGATGCAATACATTACAGGCTCAGAAATTTGTCATTTACTCTGCGTTTTCGTTATTCTAGTGTTATGTTTATTGTTAAAATTAATTTGTTAATTAAGTCCTTTATTATTTTCGTTTTTGCCTGAGATACAGGATTTTCCTAGTTCGGGCAGTAAACTTAAAATTGATCCCTTGTATTTAAGTAGATTATAAGTATCATGTTGTTCTAATGATTTTGCAATAAAGTTTTATTTATTATTTATTTATTTATTTATCAATTTACATTTTATAATTTGCCATAATAGTTATCTACGTTTTGAAAGCTCAAAAAAATGTGAAGAAACGCGGATGCAAGCAAACACAATTTCCACAATTTATTGATCATGAAAGTTAATATTAATGATGTATTTGAGAAGGCCGTGACATATAAGATTTTAAACTTTCGCGTGGCATTATACAAATAATAATTAACGGGACCAAACGCGGTTATTATTATATGTAAGTACATACTCGTAGTAGCATAATATACTCATAGCTTGACGTTTCGACCGCGTTACAACGTGTCGTGGTCACAAGATGTGGTCTACAGCTTGTGACCACGACCGTTTATAACGCGGTCGTACTTTTACACGGTTGTACTTGTGGTCACAAGGACTGGAGAGGTGCACGGCGTCGTCTGCTACGCCCGGCTTGTGAATCTTCGGATACCCTCTCATTATTGTTAGTTACACTGCCACCAAATAAAATGTCAGTGTGTCACCCAGACACACTACCCACTCACATTATCCGGATTGGAAGTAAATTGGAAGCGGCAAATTGCGAGGTTACCATTTGTCAATCATGATTCACGCGAGATAGTAAACCGTCCTCCCGAATTGAAATTCTGATACTAAGGCTGAAGATCTATCGTTACTGAAATTTACACGAGAGATATAAACCGTAGCATTTCTCAGTGAAAATATTGTCGAAAGCCCATTTACCTGAAGAGCGTGTGATCATCATTTTACGATTTTCTTATATGAGGACTATGGAATATTAAATTGTGGACGCCGAGGCAACATTGATGTTCGATTCGTCATTTGCTATATTTTGGGTTTAATAAATTTCTATTACATTGGTTTACGCACTAATATAATAATACCTACTAGGATTATGTTTCCTAAAGCCTTAATTTTTTGGTACTTGAAAATTCTTAAAACGTGCCACACTTTGATCCGGCTTAGTACCTTTTTTGTTATCACCCTGGTTATATGCCACCGGCGAGATGTTGACGGGCCGACTCCTTAAGAATACGTAGGTAAGCGCGTAAAGTGGGCTCTCCTTTGAGTGGCATGAGAGATAGCCACAAAACCCAGGGGTGATCCCTTCTAGGCATGATTGGGGAGGAGACACGAGAACCGACTGATGAGCATCATCTCATGTCCCTATTCAGCGGTGATTCGTTACGTAGTAGACCGGACACTACTCCCCTGGATGGGCTAGGGATGTGAAATGGGACAGCCGGGAGCATGAGTCGTCTTCAACGGTTGTAGTAGAGGCCCATGCAATCTCGGAAGTCGATGCCCCTGCATCGACTTCTGTTTGACCTCCCTACGGAGAGGAGAAGACGCCCACCCGGTCGTCATCTCTCCCTCTCATGTCCTTCGTCGCGCGGAGCGAATTGATCGTACCTTTCTAGATAGATCACCATCATCATCTAATCAGCCCATTTAAGTCCCCTACTGTTGGGGCACGGGCCTCCTCAATCACATGAGGGGTAATTGCCTTATCACCACGCTTCGCAGACTTGTGGCGAGGGTTTGATTGAATGCAGAGTTTCTTCTCGGGCGCTGATGATTAGCCAGCAGCTTTACTTAGGCGCCTTTACGTGAACACCTCGGAAGAGTGAGGGTGCCTATTCTACCTTGCCGGGGAAACCACACGGCAAAACTTTCTTTCCTTGTTTTATTTATTATCATTTTAAATAATACTGTCCGTTATCTGATAAGGAAAAGTAGAAGCAGATGTCACATAGCTACATATTATAAAAGGTATACTAAAGGTGTATACATTCGTTGCAACTGACCCTACCTACGACGTACCATAGTGTTGCCATAGTGATTTTAGTTGTAGTTTGGAGGCGAATTGCTTATCGAAAACGAAATGTGGTGCACTGCCTGCCACATTTTAATTGTTGTTATCTAAAGAAATACATATTAGTAGGAATAAAGATTTTAAGAAGGTAATGAAGAAGAAGAGAGCGATGGTGCTTAGTGCAATAGGAACTCGCCGTTCATGCAGGGGGTCGTGGCGTGAATCCGAGCATGCATCTCAAAATTTTGATGCATTAAAATGTCTATGCGTCTTTCTACCATCTCGCATGGCGGTATCCTTCGGCGGCAGCAATCACTTACCATAGGTAATACGTGTGCTTGTCAACCACCTATCACGTAAAAAGAAAGAGCAATGTGTGCCAATTATTTACTTTAGTGTCAGTCCCTTATGTCCCGATATATTTATAAATACAAATCCAGGTATAAAGAAATTCCTATGTTCAGAAAGTATTGTAAACGAGTTCTGCCGTCGAGGACAAAGAAAACTGCCTCGTGCAGTTCGTTATCTAAAAACTTTTTCCAGGTTTTGACGGAAGACACAACTCTGAACAGTCCGTACCTAAAATACATATGGAATACAAACTGTATAACATGCCCTCAAAAAATGACGTACGAATGTCATAAAAAAAGTTTTATGTTGACATAGGACATGTTTCGAGAAGACGTCGTAACTTTTTTTATCTATAATGGTAGTGCTAGATTGAAGCAACCTTCAGGAAGCATTGTTTTAACTTTCTGAATTCTATTTTTTTTAACGCCTATTCCAGGGGCTTAGTCTTTTATTTTCTCCGATTCTTGAAATAAGAACTCATCAAAATGAAATACTTGTCATTCAAACGACTTCAAAAAAAGGAGGTCTTACGACTTTTATATAAATATTTTTGTTGTTCGCCGATTACTTTGCCATTTACTGAACGATTAGATGAGTAAGTTTTTTTTTAGTTGGAAAAGTAAATAGTCCCGCGATGGTACCATGATCTGGACTCAGATCTGATGATCGGGATCCTGGAAAAATTGAGGGAAACTCTTTAAATTTACAGGGACACGTATGTTTTGGTACCTTTTTTAAAAACTGCAACAGTATTTACGCCTGCTGTTATTATTTTGGGGCGTGCTGATGATAGAAGGTCCAACGCCTCAACGGTAAGGAGTTAAAGGTAAACTCTTTTCAATACTGTACTCACAATTAGTTTTTTAGGATTTGGCGAGGATGGAAGAGGCGGGAGACGGGGGGCAGCCATAAAAGGGGAGACACTATAAAAGTATGAAAAAAAAATTCTGCGGAAAAAAAAACCGTTATTTTAACATTTCGTTCGTGGTTTGAAAGCGGTATTTTTCGCAGATTTTTTTTTATACCTATGGTCGTATTTGCTTGTGATAAATCAAGCAAGTAGTCATTATATAAGCCAGTAAAATGGATATATTTAGTCTACATTTGTCCCCACGGCACGTTTTGCCCAACTCAATATTTTTTCCCTTTGACCGCTCGTATATCGAGATCAAAAGGCTACAAAATAAAAAAACTTCATGTTTGTGTATCTAAAATGGTAAAAGTTACCCGCAAAAGTATGTATTTACAATGATTTAAATGTTCAGAACTTACATAGTCCACAAAATAAATTCACTTCAGAGGTTTGGCAAATATGATAGTTTTTTCTACCTCTGTCAAAATCTCCAAAATCAGAAATCAATAGTTAACCAAGCGTTTATTACCAGTACCATTAGCCCTAAAGGATACCTATTACGAGTTATCGATACAGAAAATGGCAAAAGAAATAAAAATCGTCATCAAAAGTAATAAGTACGACTGTTCATTTTTAGGTTACCTAAAGTGTGAAATTGGATGTGAATATTCGAATAAAATCTGTGTTTAATATTTCAGACTCAATTTCACCTGTTCGCATACAAAATGCAGGGAAAACTTAATATTCGCCGGCGTCCCGAGGAGCTCAAGCACGTATTTCTCGTACAAGTTTGAATCATTTTAACTGGTACTTTTTGCATTTGATTAAATTCACTTTCTTTGTTATTTCATACTTATTACTCGTAAAAATACAGCGTTTTTATTCTGTCGCGAAATAAAAGACTTCATTGCAAGTTAATCAGATCCCGGTTAGTCACGTTTAAGATGTTAGGTAGGTACCTACATCATTCTCTAATTCGAGTGATAGGATGAAGTTCTGGTTTTCGATGGTAATTTTTATTTTAAAATAATTAAATAAGTTGAACGATGGAGAGTCACGCTTCGGCATGAATGGACGACTCAACCGGAGTCATACCATGGCCTCACAGAAAACAGCATCGAAAACAGACAGAGCTGATTCAGCTCGGTGACTGGTGTTTCGATGCGAGAGTGGGGGTACTGGAGGCCCCAATCTTACGTACTTCCTCTGGAAAAGGGGGTACAAGGTTGCAGCGCACTTGTGGCTCACGATGTCCGGGTGTTCATGGGCGGCGGCAATTGCTTACCATCGCTCGACTGCCACCTATCACATAAAAAAAAACATATTTATCGTACTCGTATTTGTAATATTGTGGTGTGTACGCCGTTTGTGGTCCCCGGCAGAGTTAGAACGCCGTTTGGGTCCCCGGCAGAGTAGAATAGGCCACCCTCACTCTTACGAGGTGTCGTAAAAAGGCAACTAAAGTAAAGCTGCTGGCATGATCTTCAACCAGAGAACGAAAACTCCTGCATTTATAATCAAAAAACCCTCGCCACCGTCTAGCCAGCGTGGTGAGTATGGAAAATATACCCTTCATGTGATTGAGAGAGGCCCGTGCCCAGCAGTGGGGACTTAAATGGGCTGACGATGGAAAATTGTGTGTCGTTTGTGTTGAAACAAATAAAACTGTTCTTATCTTAGGGAGGATTTTTAAAATATTTCATCTTTTATATGCTAGAATACAGTACATGATTGAACTTACAAAGTTTACTTCGGTGCTTATCCGGTCAAAAATTATGCTACATAAGCTTCTATTCAATTCTTAAAATGACAGTTCTGTATATTGTCCAAGGACTGTATTATATGTATTAGAAACAATTTTGTCCGTCAAATTCCTACAAATGGAAAATCAAAGTAACTCAAATAAAACAACCCATTACAATTGTGGGGTCTAAAAAGTAGAACAATCCAAGCAGAACGAATATAAAATCCGCTTAGTCATTGAATGTGAAAGTTAGGACAGCCGACCGAAAACCATGAAAATATACCTAATTTGAATAAGGACATAGTAGTACCACAGGTATATTATAATAGTCAGTGGCTAAATATGATATGAAATAAAATATACTGTACATATGTGTCTGATTATACCTACCTATCTACATATTATGTGACGTGAAAATGCCGTCTCGTCACCGCCAAAAATCCGTGTTCGTTCGACTTAGCTGGCACTACTTAGAATAACGGGAAGCATTTGGCTATCGGACGACAAGCGGTGTCCACCACTGTACTCTCCAATATCAGCGCTGAAATAGAAATTCAGACTGGGGTCGCTACATCGTTCGCGACCTGGCTGGTGCACGTGTAGTAGGGACCAGCTAAAGGATCGAATCCTTTTCTTCAATTGACATTATCTCAAAAAACATTTGTTCAGTATAGACAGTCAGGACAGGTCGTAGTAGTGTGAAGTAAAGTCGGGAGCACTGTCGCACGTCATGTTAGAGCTTTCACACTAGATTTTTACGTACATTGCTTTTTGATAGCCGCTTATTTGCACAGAATGCTGACTACGAGATCTACAAATTGTCATATATACAGCGACCAAAAAAAATCATCATCCCGGAGAGCTCTAAAATGCGTTTACCATTAGGACTGCACACCGCAAATTCATCCACAGGACTGAAAAAAAAACCCTAGAAGTGCTGCGGTTCTTAGTTAAACATTGTCGTAGTCGCAGCTGCGCTTGAATGGACACACATTTCATATTTTTAACACATGTCCGGATATTGTTTTTTATATGATATAGACATAAAATGAACCGGACCCCTATTTTCTTTTTTCACATTTGCCATTTTTCATGCATAAAATAATTATTAACCTAGAGTGGGCGCGCTATGAGCATTTTGCCGCCCGCGCTAAAAAACCTTTAATATTTTTTAAAATAACTAGCCGTTAGACTTGCGCTTCTTAGTAGCTGCCCCCACTCTCGTTAGCAACGTTTGTCGAGAATCTGGACGCCATCAGTGCGCGGGGGACCGCTGGAGAAGAAGGTTTCTACCATCAGGTGTCGCCGGGTGGCAAATTGCTCACCGCGCGCCCACTCACGTAAGTAATATTGTATAATGTATTTTTTGCAAACTCGAAATGTTGACTATATTTTATGGTGCATTAATAACTTTTGCTACTAAAAATATTTGTTTTAGGATTTCAAAGAATTTTTTGATAATAATAAATAAGAATGGATAAAATAGAAGCTCAAATTTTGTCTTGGCTATAAGAAACATCTGATTTTGAAGATGCTAATACACACATCGTTGAAAATGAAAATATTTCAGATAGTGATAGATCTACTATTCATAGTGAGTACAACACGGAAACGGAACAGTCAGCAGACAGTGACGCTTCGAACAATAAAGAATATTGCCGGTATAAACAGTCAAATTATTTACCAAGCCAATACTCAACATTTGATGCTACGTCGAGAATATTTGAAACAAATTGCCATGGAACTTGACAAGCAATATATGACCACAAGGTTCCACCACCTTCTATAGGCACTTTAAATATTCCTTTGAGGAACCAAATTGCTTGTCCCAGTAGAACAAGCATCTTCTTCAAAAAAGGAGGGCAAATGCAGCATAAGTCCCTCAAAGAAAAACAGGCGCACGAAAAAAGGGTGTTCCAGATGCCAAAAGTTACTGTGCAATGAACATTGTACATATCTTTGTGAAGATTGTTTTGATAAAGCGTATCCTGTAGATTTAGAAAATATATATTTTTGTTATTTTTTTCCATTTTTTTAAGTATTAAAAAGTATTATGTAGCATAAGAGAACAAAAGTCAATAAAAATATTAAGTTTTCTAAAGTGTTTTGTAAACCAAAGTTTATAGAACAAAGTTGAATAAATATGTTGATTAAATATTACTTACTGTTTATTTATTTAAATCCTTAAAGCAAAATATTTAATTGCTATATTACTAGTCAAAATGGTCAAAGAAAATGAGGCGGCAAAATGCTCCCCACGCGCCTACTGACGTTACGCAAAAAGACGCGCCCACTCTAGGGTTAAAATTCTTTATATTCTAAATAGACGTAAGCGCCAAATGACGTCATCGGACGGCTGAATACAGCGATATTCCTTTGCTTATCAATGTTTTATAAAAAAGGTACTACTGTCACAGGTAAATAAACTAGTGTCAACATTGTCAACGTCATCCATCATTCAACGTTGACAAGTTGTCTTTTTTTTTGACAGTTGTATGTCATTGGTTGGCATTCGTAAATTAAAACTATAATGTGCTAAGCAAGAAATATTTTACATTCTGCCGTCCGATGACGTCATCTTACGTTTTTTAGTTTTCATTTTTTTTCTCAGTAAATAAGCAATATAAAAATTAATAAATATATATTCGCGCAGCGGAAGAGTAAATAAAGAAATGTATTTTTTGGTTCAGAGCTTAGCTATTTGAATGTTGTCCATTAGAACGCACCTTTACTGTGTACGATGTTAAAGGTGGCCATGTGGTCAAATTTTAATTACCGTAGAATAATAATGTAATTGGTTGCCTTCCCGTTTAATTATATTATTAATAAATAAAACTTGAATTTGCCAATATTGGATTACCGGAAGAAAAAAACACCAGATTGGGTCAACGTTTAATTGACAGGTAGACGTAAGCACTCTTCGAGACGCACTCTTACTACGGTGAGCTCACACTTGTGGAATAAGTGGGATCCTATCCGTACACGCAGCTTTGGCAAAGTCTACCCGGATTTAGAGTATCTGTTAGTGAAGGAGGAGGCGTCTGCGCGAATCGCTGTCGGTAAAATAAAGAAGGACTGGGTAAGGTTGACCTTTTGTTACGGGACTTCCGCTCCGCACTTTAAAAATGTTACGGGACATCTGGGGCTGAAAAATCTATTTGTATCGCGCCATTTACCGAGCCGAGAGGAGAGTTACCGAAAGGGCCCAATCCGGGGGAAAAAAAAAGGAGATTACAAGGTTGGCAGCGCCAGTGTGATCTCGCACTGTGTCGCTGGGCCATTTTCGGCGGCGGCAATTGCTTACTATCAGGTGATCCCTCGTCTAGAGAAGGTTGCATTAGTGATGAAAAGAAATTTAAGAAAATAAAGAAGTTTTAGTTTTTTTAGGAACAGTTATTATTTTTCTAACTGAGGTTTTATGCTTTTGAGGCTCGATTGACCAATTTTATACGTAGAAAATGTATGGTTTACTTCACAATTTGTGTAGAATGACCAGCGCTGTTTCATAAATTAATATTGGAATTAAGTTTTCTTTGAATCGGACCCTCTAGGTCGGATTTACGAGGAATCATACATACAATTACGAGAAGTAATACAATTTTAGCCCAAGGCAAGCCAGGTGAAATGAAAGAAATTTGAACTGTCCCAAATTACCCAATGCAATATTACCTACTTTCGTTAGATTTTTTATATGCATAGGTGTCCTTTTCTGCAACAAATGAATTACCTAGCTATCTAGAAGGTATCAT
>JADPWL010002505.1:0-12115 GCA_019059595.1 Marasmia exigua | reverse complement strand
ATTAACGTCAATCGAAACGCCTTACGAACAGATGCAGGAATTTTACGTAGTAAAATATGCAGAAGAATAAAACTCCACTCACTAGTGGGAAACTTCATCACTTCTAGGGCCTTAATGTTTTCTTGAAAAGTGTTAAGTAAGTTACGCAAATCATTCGTCGATTTTTCATTGCAAGTATAAATGTTGAAAATATTATCGAGATGATTTGAAGCTATCAACCGTTTATTTTCATAACGCGACGATAGAATTTGTATTGCTACGGAATAGTTAGCGTCGGTAATGGGAATCGATTTAATCAAGTTATAAGGCTCACTTTTAAGCGTAAGAAGTAAATATCGAAACTTTTCTGCATCCGTGTACGCAACATTGTTGTGAACAAGCGAACAAAACAAATCAAAATATGATCTCCACTCTGTGGTCCCGCCAGAGAAGCTGGGCAAGGGCAAGGTGGGCAGCTTAGCACTATTAGAAAAATCAGAATTAGCAAATGGACGACTCATTCGTCTGCACTGCTGCTCGTCTTGTTTGATTTTGTCTAATTGGGTGACAATGGCGTAATACGCATCGTCGAAATCGTTCCTAGTTTTGATTTGTTCCTCTTTATTGAAAGATTTGGATTTAATGAGACACTTTTCGATCTTTGTTTGTAATTTACTGAACTTTCTTTGCAAAGATGGTAATTCTTTCGAACGTAAAATGAATTTTTGTTTATCTGTTGAAGCAAATTGTAATGTACGTTTTAAATCGTCGAATATGAGATCTCGTTCGAATATATCCTGAACACATGAGTAGTCTTGGTCGCCTGGTTGTTTCGTATCGAAAAATTCCACGTGCGGTGTAGCCATTTTGCGGTACAAAGATGGCGTACACGTGCGCGGACGCAAAAAGGTGGTACGTATGTACGCAAAATATCACGAAAAACAACACAATCTGGTACGAAATCCGGCTCGAAGGACCAAAAAAAGGGGTATGTTACGTAGTGTTGGCCAAAATAGAGAGCAACTCACCTCTTTCTCCTGACTGCCGAGCTGGAGCAATGCCGGCGCCGGCGGAACCGCTGTTTGCTCTTTAATTTCGAACTAACGTAACTCCACGCTAAGGTTCACAATTATCCATAGGCCTTGAAAGAATAAGATCCGAAACACCAGGCACTGATTCGCGGCGATAGCATCCGCTAGGACGGGATGCTGGAGAAGACCGTTGATTCGCACGGTCACGCGCCACGGCATTCAGAAGACGACTAGTTTGCCCTTGGTACGCAGGGCGGATGGCGCTGGTGTAGCACCAAGATGGTGATGTGACTATATTCACACCACTACTCCTTTGAAGCTCAACAGCTTCGGATCGGAAGGAATTGCACTAATTTGGCCACAGATTAAAAAATATTTAGAAAAATACCAAACTTCCTTCCAAATTGTGTTGCTTTGTCGTATTTGAAAATAGAACATAACAATCTCTCTTTCGGTACGAAACAATTCATATTCTCTCATTCTGAGCCTTACGTCCCACAAACTCGCCCAATCACACAACCACACAGATCATCACAATCAAGACTCATTACCCCCACCACATCACAATCAGATCCGTAGTGTAGGAATTGTACTTGGCCTAGGCGCGTACATTTCTGAAAAGCCAGCAAATAGCCGTGATACTCAGCGTATAAAGAACATAATAATAATAATAATAATTCTCACAACATCTCATACGTTGACCTGATTCCGTACTAAGTAGATTAAGCACTTGTGTAACAGATATCAGACAACAGAGAAACAAATTCGGTCAGTCAAAATTATGACTAAGGTTAGAGAGCTTAGTAGTTGTTAGTGACCAATATACTCTGTCAATCGTTTAGCACCAAATTACTAATGTATTTAAATTATTTGAGGTATTATTAATGGATGCTTTTTAAATTTTACAGATTCAGAAATCTTCAATATCGGTTCCATATCTTCGTGGTAGTAGTTATCTCGCTGAACGTTTTATGACCGGAAGGCCAACGTACAATAGATTCGTTCTACCTTGGGAATATAATCGGCTCGGAATTCCCCCTGTTCCAGAAACCAGCTATTTATGAAAAAAACTTGCTTGGTGAATAGGTTTATAAGTATTCTAGTATTTTCAGACTGATTTTATCCTGGCCGGTGGCGCATTTGGTAGTGAAAACTGTCTCATGTCCCAATGGTCGTGGGTTCGATCCCTACCCTGGACAAACATTCGTTGGTTCAGTGTCTGGGTGTAATATATGTATTTAAGTATATTTTTTGTAAGTCCTCTGTTGTCTGATATCTGTAACACAAGTGCTTAAGCTACTTAGTATGGAATCGGGTCAAATGTATGAGATGTTTTATGAGTGTATTATTTATTATTTACGAAGCAACTTTCATCCAAAAATCCAATATACTGCTAGTGATAGTTTTGTAACTTCCAGATCAAAATTTAAGTTTACAATCTTCATTAGTGAATAAGAAAATGATATCTGCTTTAAAATTATACAGAGGTTCTGTACGATGTCAAAGTAACTGTTCTGCCTATTATAGGCAGTCTCCAAGGGGTTCATAAAAAATGTTACTTCGACATGGTATTAAGTGCTACTTTTGATGCTGACTGTACAAGATCCATTATATTTCGGGTATTAATTTCGGCCTTACATAATACTTATATAACTTGAAGAAATTTTCTGGCACAAACTTGGAAAATAGCATATAAGAGATACCACGCATTATATTTCAAACATTTTATTTACAAAGAACTGTATTATGACATAGCTCAGACGATTCATAACCACTGGAATAAATATTTGAGTCTATTAATCTTTATGACTACTATAAGGACGGGTTTTCTTTGTCTCTAATCTATCACTCTATATGTGGGAATAATATGTATCCGCTTTGTTTCAGATAAAATATTTACGTTTAAAGTATTTTTTCTACTTGATCATAAAATTTAATAGACATCTCACTCTAACCTTTGTAGGTAATCTGCCTTGTGCAATCAATATGATTAATTAATCATCAACAGATTCATTGAACTGTGTAATGTGGAATAATCATTGTATACAGGGTGTAAGGAAAAGGGTATAACATACCGAAAACTGTAAATAGGGCTTGCCTTGAGAGTACTTGGAAAAATAGTAAAAAAAATTAATCTGTTATAGTTTCCGAGAAATAAGCCAGTAAAGTTTTTATGTGAAATTGCTTGTACACAACCCTAAAACACCTGTTTTTATTCATAAACTTACTCGAGGCCATTCACCTCATCGACAAGGGAACACATAAACTCATTATGTAGAAACAGAAGGGACATGCCAATATTGCATTTCCTGCCTACCACTAATATTACTTCTGAGAGATACGTCTGTCAACCAACACGAGTGTTTAATGAATGAAACGTTTAGTAAAGGAAGTTCATGGCCTGGTTTTGTTACCGAGTGTTACTTACCTACTATCATCTGATAAAATTGGTTTTAGTAAATGTTCTTACATTATGATGGCTCACCTGATGGTTAGTGATTACCGCCGCCCATGGATATGTGCTACATACACTGATGCGTAGGTTTTAGTAATTAAACAGTGTGTTAAATTTATTACGAACGCTTGTCCGATCGACAAATTTTATTCATGTCAAACATTCATCATACTCGTAATTATTGTTAAAAGTGGCTACTGTCACATTTGCTATACGTGCAGAGCTAACATACCTACACGAAATTGATCTAAAAATATTAAAATGACTTCTTTGAGCATAATGCGGTAGGATTTTTTCTTTAAATGCTACTTGTTTTATTAAGTAGTACCTCTTTCGTCGTAGACGCTACTGAGTGTGGACGTGTTGCGAATATTTAAATTTTTGTATTTAATAAATTAACAAATTGTTGTGAGCGCCCCGGGCTTCGCCCTACTGCAGACTCAGGACTTCGCGAAGCCCTACACCCAATAAACGGAGCCGAAAAAGTCTACACCTTCTGCGAGGTTCGATCCGGGGTCCGTGAGTGTTGCGCCCGGTGCCTTAACCACCGGGCTACGGAGACTTGCGCGCTGCGGTCAAAATTAACATATGCATCGATCATCGTTCCCGCTACCACTTTACTCTGCGATACTTAACGATAATCACTTCGATTCAAGCAAGTTCCTTGGTAGTGGGTGTCTAGTGTCTGCACTGTTGCCTGCGCCTTTGTCATAACAATCGCCATGACTAAGTGTGCTGCCTGCCGTACTGATATCCTAGATGATAACCGCCTGGAATGCTGTACTTGCACATTTCTCTATCATGGCTTATGCGTTGGTGTATCTCCTGCCGGAAAGAGTGAGCTCTCTTCGGACTCAAAAACGAACTGGGTATGCCCCGAATGCTGCAACAAGATACCTCGAAGCGACAACTCAAATACACCTGTTCGGCCCTCAACACCCACTAGCGGTTCCCGTGCAGATGCTGGTGTGACGTTGCGCCGCGGAAAACAGGGGCGTTCCAAGCCTGTGCCTGCGTCCACCGAGCCGCCGTCTCTGCCTGCGTCCTCCCCACCGGCCGGCTGCTCCGGCTCATGCGTGTCACGCGAGGAGTTGCGCGCTATCATAAAAGAGGAGCTTCGTATTTCAATGAGGGAAAGCACTGCCGCAATAAAGGGCGACATAAGCAGAGAATTAAAGGCAGTTAAGAGCGAAATTAGTTCGCTCACGGATTCGATGAATTTTATCAATGACTCCATCGAAAAGATAATCACAGATGTTGCGACCAACAAGAGCAATGTTGAGAAACTTATAAAAGAAAACGAATCCCTTCGTAGCGAGCTGAATGTCGTCACAAGTCGCTTTAACCAACTCGAGCAGGTGTCCCGAGCTTCAAACTTGGAGATTCAATGTGTGCCGGAACGGAAGTCTGAGAATCTGTTGTCCTATAGTGGAGCATCTCGGAAAAACTGTGTCGTGTCCCGTTAATGAGTCCGATATTTTATACTGCTCTCGTATAGCCAAGAAGAACCCAGAGAGTCCCCGTCCCCGCTCCATATTGATAAAATTAAACAGCCCTCGCTCCAGAGATACCCTATTGGCTGCCACAATAAAATATAACAAATCTCATCCGCAAGAGAGACTTAACACGAGGCACCTGGGTTTCGGGGCTGATAAGCGGACGGCCGTATATGTGACGGATAATCTTACGCCTGAAAATAAAGCCCTCCATGCAGCGGCACGCGCTCGTGCTAAGGAACTCCAATACAAGCACGTGTGGGTTCGAGGCGGTCGCATTTACATGCGAAAGACGGACACATCGGAGTATGTACTGGTGCGAAACGGGTCGACATTGGAACAATTAAAATAGTTATTAAGTGTTTTTAAACATAGTGTACAGTTACTTAGTTTTAAAATACGCGAACTTAAATGTTTATTTCCAGAATGTTCGCGGTCTTCGTACGAAGACCACGGATTTTTACAAAAATGTGTTATGTTCATGTTATGACGTTATATTCTTGTGTGAAACATGGCTTAATAATTCATTCTTTGATGGAGAGCTTTTTGATGATCGGTACTTGGTGTACAGGCGCGATCGGGAGGCAAGTGGCTTTCATAAATACAAATCTGGTGGCGGGGTGCTCATAGCGGTATCCAAATATATTTCTTCTCGTAGAATGCCTGAAATGGAGAGCGATTGTGAGGATCTGTGGGTGGAGTTGGAGATGCGCGGAAGTGGTAAATCATCTTATAAATTATTACTGTGTGGTGTTTATCTTCCCCCTCCCATACAGAAAAATATTCTCGATTGTTATATAAATAATGCAAACCGTGTTCTTGAATCAAACGGGAAGGTGTTAATAGTGGGGGACTTTAATTCAAGTAATATTATCTGGAACAACCACAATTTTACTAGCTCAGCTAACTACATTGCTAAAAGCCCGCTGGACAATATACTGCTAGGATTTTATCGCTCTCAATAATCTAACACAATTTAATAATATTTTGAATAATAAGGGCAAAGTCCTCGACCTTGTTTTGTCCAACGTGGCGATCAACAGTATGGTAGAGAGTAACTCCCCTCTAAGTAATCTCGATCTCTATCATCCTCCCTTGGAGTTTTCTGTCCCGTGCTCAGATCCACCCAGCTTATCGCCTAACGATACGAATCTAAGGTACAGTTTTCATAAAGCAGACTACGATGCGATCATAATGCAGTTAAATTCAATATCATGGGAAAATGAACTCTCATCGCGCTCTGTGGACGTAATGGTGGATACTTTTTATAGTATATTAAGAGATGTAATTACAAAGCATGTTCCAAAACATAAATCGGCTTCTAAGAAATTCCCGATTTGGTACACAAAGGAACTCGTTCATCTCTTAAAAGAAAAATACAAGCTACGCATGAAATATCGGAAATACAAAAATCCTCTAGACGAAATAGCTTTGTCTACGTTAAAAAAGAGATGTGCTGAACTTACACATGTCTGTCATAAAAATTATATCGCCGGACTCGAAAAATCAATATGTGACAATCCAAAGTTGTTCTGGACATTCTTAAAAAACAAAAAACGTAACAGCAACGCCTATCCCTCATCGATGACTCTCGACAGCTGTGAGGCGGATAATGGAGGTGGTATATGCGATCTCTTTGCGTCTTTTTTCGCATCGGTGTTTAGGACGGGCTCCATATCTTGCCCGACAACAGATGACCAGACTCTTACCTCTAACTATCTCAATAATCTGTGTTTTTCTCAAGAAGAAGTACTAAAGATCCTTGCCAGGTTGAATCGAAACAAGGGGGCCGGTCCTGACGGAATACCCCCCATTTTCGTGGTCAGTTGTCGTGAGGCGCTGTCTTTTCCTCTAACTAACATTTTCAATAAGTCTCTAAAAACAGGCACTTTCCCTTCTGCCTGGAAGGAGGCGCGTATTGTCCCAATTTTTAAATCAGGCGATGCCCGATCAGTTAAAAACTATAGGCCGATATCAATACTGTGTGTGTTTGGTAAAGTTTTTGAATCTCTAGTATGTCCTGTATTGACTTGGCATATAAATCAAATAATCTCGCCTCAGCAATTTGGTTTCCTAAAGTCGCGCTCGGCTGCCACCAATCTCGTTTCGTTCTTGACCCTAGCCTCTGAATCTCTCGACAAGCGACTCTCTGTGGATACAATTTACACTGACTTTAGTAAAGCGTTCGATACCGTTGATCACAATATTCTAGTTCACAAACTTTCCACCTTTGGTATCACTGGGCATCTACTGGCATGGATCTCCTCATATCTTCAACAAAGGAGGTCGAAAGTGGTGGTCAACGGCTACTCTTCGGAACCATTCGTGTGTACGTCTGGTGTACCGCAGGGTTCACATTTGGGTCCGATTCTCTTCAATATCTTTATAAATGATATTGTAAATGCTTTCCGCCACGCCAAATGTTTTCTATACGCTGACGATATGAAATTATCGTTGCAGATACGTGACAAAAATGACTCAAGATTATTGCAAGAGGACCTGGACCGACTAGCGATGTGGTGTAATAGTAACCAATTATTTTTGAACATTGAAAAATGTAAATATATTAGATTCTCTAGGTGTACAAATGTTTCGCTTTCAACGTATAACATCGAAGGCCACGTTTTGGAAGAAGTTAAGTCTATTCGTGATCTAGGCATTATTCTTGACCAAAAGTTACGGTTTCATGAGCATTTCGACCAAATTGTGAAAAAGGGTTTCCGAATGCTGGGGTTCGTATTACGCAATTCCAAAGAATTTAAAAAATCATCAACAAAAATTTTATTGTACAAGTCGCTGGTCCGATCCAACCTCGAGTACTGCTCCCAGGTCTGGTCCCCCCATTACGACGTTCACATAAAACGCATAGAGCGTGTCCAGAAACGATTCTTGTGGCATCTCTCATATCAGACTTATAAGGCAAACGCATTACCCTCTTATGAGGATAGACTGACCTATTTCAGAATGAATAGTTTGAAGGATCGTAGGTTCTTATTAGATTTGATGTTATTACACAAAATAGTCAATAGCACTACAGACTGCTCCTCTCTGTTACAATTGATCCAGATTAACGTACCAAATAAGTCAACGCGGGTCGGAAGATACGTGCCTTTCTTTGTTAAGGGTACCAGAACCAATGTGAGTCATCACGCCACCATGCACAGACTACAGCGACAATACAATAAGCTCCACAAAGCGTGTGAAATAGATATTTTCGCAAATAAGCCTCAAAAATTCAGGCGTCAGGTGCTGCAATGCTTGACGCCTGAACCACCTACTCGTTAGAGAACACGTCACTAGTCTTGGATGTAATTAAATTTTATAAAGTTTAGTTTAATCTTAACGCACTAATACACATTGCATGCCGTGGCAACCTATAAGTAAGGTGACACTTAGCTTTAAGATTATGTTTGTCTATGTTCTTTTTTGCTTGTAACAGTGTTTATCTTGTTGGTTGTCCTAATAAAATAAAATAAAAAAAATAAATAAAAATAAGTAGGTTAGGCTTAGGCTATTAAAACTAAAGACACAAATTAAAAAATCCGCCATTTACACTCGCAAAGTTAAAGAAGCTGTTTTGACTCAACGTAAGTTCATACTAAACAAGCGAACTTTATGACCCTTCTGGTTCTTTAATCTTTAGATTTTTCGTCACACTTACACACACAAGCAAAGGCGGGAATTTCTTGCAACCAGTTGAACAGTTGTGAAAAAGTCCCGCCTTTAGCGTGAACTGACGCGGTTTCGCTGCCCATAAACAGATGTCGCTAATCAAAATCAAATTTATTATTTAATAATGGGTTCCGTACATACTTTGTTTAAATAAAATTATTTTGTAACAAGGAAGAATTTAAGCCGCATCATTAATCGAAATTATTGACTAACATACATTAGATACATATCCTCAATATGATTTGAGTTTTTTTTTATTGATAAAAGTTTACGAAACTACTTAGAATTTATTTGATGAGGCTATTGATTTTACATTTTTTATGTGATAGGAGATAGAAGAACAGACAGATCACCTGATGGTAAGCGATTGCCGCTACCCATGGACACCCACAACTGGTGTTGCAGTGTGCTGCCAACCTTTGAATCCCCTTTCACACCTCCTTCACGCAGAGAAACACACGCGACTTCACTTCGGTTTTACTGTGAAGCCGTGGTAACACTCCGGTCGATCCGGTCTATTCATGCCGAAGCGTGGCTCTCCTAAATTTTGCTGAATTACTCCAACTTCTTTTTAGAATATGTATTACTTTTCGAACTTTTTCGTATTCGAATAAGTTCTTCCATTTAATAATTAATTGTTATCATGATAAGTTTACTGATTTGTAATCATGTCTATTATTTTCATTGAGGATCCCTAAAGTTTGGAGCGTGCCAGTAGTAGTACACTACTCGATTTACGCACGCAGCGCGCACACTAGCGACAGCACTACAATGGATCGAGCGGGGAGAAAGGTGAACTAAATCGCGTGCAGTGATAGTAGGGACGGAATCGATTTTTTTTTGTTATCGATAGTTGTCGATATCAGCTTCTGTTGTCCTAGTACTTAGTTCACATTTTGTAACGAACCGATTGCTTCAAATTAAATGCAATGTTTAGTTCTAGTCCAGAGTTACTGAAATACTTGCTTTTTGCACTTCAAACTATTCGAAATAACTCATTTACTATTTCAATAATAATAAATATTTTATTATCAGTAGGTACTTATTGGTAGCTCATAGGATAGATCCGTGCACTTCCTAAACGGGAGGTCACATTTTCGAATCCTCCGTCCTAAACAGGATCGTAATTTCTAAATTATGCGTATTTCTACCACTAGTTTGGTTATGATATAAAACATCGTTAATTACGTAATAATTGATGGCGCCACTCCCGCTTACGTCGTAAGGTATGGTAACCCCATTGGTTATAAAACATGGGAACTACGTTAGTCCCGACTTTCTTGACGCAGTGTATCTAAAGGTTGCGAAGGTTCATACGGCAGTCGCTTGATAGTAATTACCAGACTTCCCTGGTTAATGGCCCAAGCCTACTCCGTTTTTCGAAATGACGGCTTTGCACCCAAAGCTGTCATAATGGTTACTTGTACAGAAATTATTTTAAAAAGTACTTTCGTAAAACTGTTAGTAGTTTTCGTAAAGTATTTATTCTCAATAGTACTTTTTTTAACGTCTCATATTCACCACAGTCAATAAACATTAATTGGCAGCGCTATCTTCAAATTATTGACTACGATTCACAGGAATATCAAATAAAAGCGGAAATCTTAAAGCTGTCGGCTGTACTATTAATACGAACACACGGCGTCACATCAAGTTACCGGCCTCACAGAAAACCGTGCACGCCGGTTTCGCTGCGTGAGTAAGGGTACCGGAGGCCCAATCGGGGGAAAGGGGGGGTGTAAAGGTTGGCAGCGCACTTGTGACTCCACTGGTGTTGCGAGTGTAAATAGGCGGCGGCAGTAACTTACCATCAGGTGATCTGTCTGCTCGTCTGCCATCTATCACATAAAAAATCTCAATAACTTTATTTGCATTTCACAGTACGACGATCGGTTCCGTTCCATCATTTGTACGAGCCCGGTATGATCGAAAAAACTATTTTATTATTACGAGAAAAGTATTGTATCAAACGGTTACGATAAAACGGTATCGTCGTGACTTCGGTTTGGGCTGTCAATTGATATAATTATCGATTAGTCGATAATTTCTGTCAACGTGACATCCCTTAAATCGAAAAATGTTTATGTTTGGATAACATCCGCCTCTTGTCTTTTGTTTTCGTGGCCTAAAATAAACCCGTCCTGACGTAACGAACGAGAATTTACCTGTCGTATCCAAACAAAGGAGATACACAGGGTGTGTGAAAGAGAGGAAACTCCGATTTGGTCATAACGTTATGTTTGTTGTAGGGCCACCTGCCGACAGGTTGCGATTTTACGGATCGGCATGGGATGAATGAAACGCAATCCCCCCCCCGCCTCTCGGTTCGGTCAGTTTCTTTTCAGTTGACCGCCCGCGATATGTAAATTGTTGTTTTACGTGAATTCCGTGATTTAAGTTGATAAAATGAGTCTGATTGCTATTTCTGTAACCTTTGCGGTCATAATAATTTACGCTGGCTACATAAAAGTCGGCTTTAACGTTTGTTTTTAGGTTAAACAAAGAACATTTTGTGGTTCCGAAGAGTGCATAGGTTAGAATTAAGTGATTGAAATTATTTTAGCCTAGGTTCAGTTTATCGGTTTACAGTCGAGACTAGCTAGAAATAAGTAGGTGTGGTTTACATTAATACAGGCAAAAAAAAGATTGTGAATAAAAAAGCTGTTCTGTGTGCCTGTGTAGTGAATTGTGTTTCATCATTGAAAGTGATCGTTTTTGTGATTATCTTATTCAACAGGATATCTACTACGGATTGGGATTATCAATACTGTAAGGTAGGAGGAAGTTCAGAGTTATTTTTTATCGCTTAGGTTTCGTACTGCGCATACGCGGTCGGCGCCAGATTGTCCCATAAAAAGTACCACGGATTTTAGTGGGAGGAGTCATTTCATTGATAATCAGGGTTGTCAATTTTTGTTTTGTGAAAAAATAATTTTCACTTTTGTATGGAAGAATCGGAAATTATAAATTTCACAAAATCCAGTTTTTGACACTGGCATAGCGTTTACATACACGGGCTGTACACACACCTTTCGGTATGTTATACCCATTACCAAACACCCTGTAGTATAGTGATGTTAGCCCAGTGGATATTTACTACGTTTTTTGGACGTAAGGTTGTAGGTTTGAATAAGGGCATTATTTTCATTTTCGCAGGCTAATAGGAATTACGTCTAAACCGTTATTCCTTGTTATTGGAAATCCGATTGTGAACTTTATGTTGTGAACTTTGTGTCATTTCAAGTCGTATTATGTTCTTCTGTTATCTTATATGTTGAGCAAACATCTGACAGACTGATCTTGGATAATGCCGTGGTCAGGTTCGAGTTAAAAGAGTGGGAGCATAAGCAAAGCACTGAATTCTGGAATGACTACCTCGACTAGAACAGTCTAAGGCGTTGATACAGGCGTTCGATCAGAGACGAGCTGTAGAAATTATAAAACTGAGTAGAGGACATGTTAGGGCACTCACTCGGACCCCT
>JADPWL010002502.1:0-22684 GCA_019059595.1 Marasmia exigua | reverse complement strand
TGAAAGCAATGCAGAACTAGATCAGTTAGACATTGACATTTATCTTTGTTTGTAATTGTTTGTTTTTATTTTGTTTTTATCTTTGTTTATGTATGTTTTCTTTGTCGGGTCGCCTGCAGTAACATAGGGGGAGTCTGTAACAAACCATTTTTTTCTGTACCATGAACCATCGGTTGTTTATGTAAAACTTCCTCCTAATTCCAACAGATGGCGCTGTGCGTAATTACATCGCGCATGTATTATTATTTTCTGTTTGTATAAGACCCAGGGTTAAGTTGCCTCGGGCTGTTAATAGATGGCGCTGTGCGTAATTACATCGCGCAAGTATTATTATTTTCTGTTTGTATAAGACCTAAGGTTACGTTGTCTTGTACTGTTAATAGATGGCGCTGTGCGTAATTACATCGCGCAAGTATTATTATTTTCTGTTTGTATAAGACCTAAGGTTACGTTGTCTTGTATTGTTAATAGATGGCGCTGTGCATAATTAGATCGCGCATGCCTTTGTGATTTCCGATTATATATAAGGGTCGATGACTTTTGACCAGTGATCTCTCAGGTTAAGGCATTGGAAGCCTGTACGGTAGTTCTCTGGTGGACAGTGGACGTTGGCAATCGGTAATAATATTATCAGATACCTCCGACCGAGTCTACCTAGGAGCTCTGTACTACGGTGTACGTGGACGTCAGTTGGCTTATCCCGGCTGCTGACGACCGGTACCTGTTAAGTGCCTCGCGCCTAGAGATTTGCATACTTTTTGAACGGGATTAAATTGTACCTGTATTGTTCTCCTTTAAGTCATATTGCAAGTAAATTGTCATTAAAAAACCACCACCATCTTTGACTTAAGAAACACCCCTTCTACATTGGCACATCGTGTCAGCGTAGAACGTAGCCTTCTACATTGGTACCTATTAAGTGCCTCGCGCCAAGAGAGATTTGCACACTTTTTTGAACGGGATTAAATTGTACCTGTATATCTTGGCACAATGCAATCTAACCGGAGGCTGACGAATTCCGTTCGAACGTTCAGAGTTAATGTAGAAGGGGAGTTTCTCGAGTCAAAGATGGTGGTGGTTTTAAAGACAATTTACTTGCAATATGCAGGAGAACAATTTATGTACAATATAGGTACAATTTTATCCCGTTCAAAAAGTATACAAATCTCTTGGCGCGAGGCACTTAACAGGTACCGGTCGTCAGCAGCCGGGATAAGCCAACTGACGTCCACGTACACCGTAGTACAGAGCTCCTAGGTAGACTCGGTCGGAGGTATCTGATAATATTATTACCGATTGCCAACATCCACTGTCCACCGGAGAACTACCGTACAGGCTTCCAATGCCTTAACCTGAGAGAGGTGATCTGTGACGCATTTTCTGTTTGTATAAGACCTAAGGTTACGTTGTCTTGTATTGTTAATAGATGGCGCTGTGCATAATTAGATCGCGCATGCCTTTGTGATTTCCGATTATATATAAGGGTCGATGACTTTTGACCAGTGATCTCTCAGGTTAAGGCATTGGAAGCCTGTACGGTAGTTCTCCGGTGGACAGTGGATGTTGGCAATCGGTAATAATATTATCAGATACCTCCGACCGAGTCTACCTAGGAGCTCTGTACTACGGTGTACGTGGACGTCAGTTGGCTTATCCCGGCTGCTGACGACCGGTACCTGTTAAGTGCCTCGCGCCAAGAGATTTGTATACTTTTTGAACGGGATAAAATTGTACCTATATTGTACATAAATTGTTCTCCTGCATATTGCAAGTAAATTGTCATTAAAACCACCACCATCTTTGACTCGAGAAACTCCCCTTCTACATTGGCGCTCAACATAGTGGCCTCTTTGGACATGAAGACTGAGGGTGACAACAACTCGGATAGCGCCGACCGTTCCTTCAAGTCTTCGACTTCTACGGGTAACCGTCGCGCATCAGGACCGTCATTCAAAGTCAACAAGCCCAAAGAGACAAAGAACCCGAAAACTACAGGAAGGACATCAAAGATGGCGGTGTCGCTTACAGATGACCAATTTAAATGCCTGTTAGCGACTATTGGTGACAAAGGCGGAACTTTTGCCTCTTGTACCGCTTCTTTTGACGGCGCCAGGAGTCCGGAGGCGGTTGAAGCGTTCCTGGCCACTGTGAGCGTATACAAGAGAATCGAGCGCATAAGCGATGAAGACGCCTTGACCAGCATGCCACTCCTGCTCAAGGAAGAAGCCGGCATTTGGTGGCAGGGGGTCAAGGATAATGTATCGACGTGGGAGGAATTTGCAAAGCGCCTGCGCCATGCTTTCGCACCGAAGAAGCCTGCGTACATAATATATCAGAGGATAATGGGAGAAAGACAGGAGCCCACTTCCCTGACGGAGGACTTTGTTGCTAGAAAGCGAGCGCTGTTTGCTCAGCTGCCCGGTCCTAGCCACACAGAGACGCAACAGCTGGACATGCTTTACGGACTAATGCAACTTAAGATCCGTGACAAGATCCCTCGCGACTCCGTACAAAATTTCGACGAGCTGTTGAATGCAGCTAGGGGTGCGGAGCAGACGCTCCGGGAAGCGATGCGGTCCCGTCAGCACGAGAAAAATAACGACTCAACTCCTCAAGAAGCGAGAGCCCCCCCCAAAAAAGCGAAATGCAGCTTCTGTGGAAGATTTGGCCATTCCGTGGAGCAGTGTCATAAGAAATTGAAGAAGTCTGCCAATAAATCGTCCGTCCCCATGGAAGCTGTGACGATCACGAATAATGTTCCCCTTCTGACTCCTGCAACGCCACGTTTCTCTTGTTATGGCTGTGGTACACCTGGTGTTGTGAGGAGCAACTGCCCTAATTGTCATTCTAATAAGACCGCGTCCAATGACATAGGATTTTGCTCCGTAACCGCGAAAACTGACGCGAGATCTAGACCCGTCGTTTATATTGAAATTGATGGCACTCAGGGAGTTGCTCACATAGACACCTGTGCCAAGTCTAGTGTAGCATCTTATAGTTTGTTCTGTCTTCTTAAAGACAAAGGTTATAATTTTCATAAAGAGAACACGATTGTAACTTTGGCTGATGGGATTAAGAGGAAGCAATTAACTTTAACCGCAAGGGTGAATGTTAAAGTCGCTAATCGTGTCATTCCCACAACTTTTCTAGTTCTGCCTAATGCTAGGAATAACCGTACTCTCCTTGGTGTTGGTTTCATACAGGATGCCGGTATAATACTCAACCTGCCTCAATTCACCTTTGAGTTCATTGATGATACGGTGGTGCACGAGTTGTATCGAGAAGACTTCGTCACATTCTCTGACAACGCGTTAGACCTGTCTCCAATAATAATAGACGGCGACGGTTTTGAGCCCAAAATGCCTGAACCTAGCATGCCAGAGCCTAGCGCAACGGAGAACAGCCTAACTCGCCCATATGGACCGCTAATTCCAGTGAGTGTATCGCCGCGTAAACGACTACGCCAAGGTCACCTAGATCGGTATTCGCCAGTCCTGGACGTATTATATAATGACGCCCGGCTAGCCATAAATCATTCAGATGTTACGTTGTCACCACACTCTGAAAGCTTGTTTGCTACAGAGTTGTCATCGGTTGATGTGCAGTGTTTAAATAAGGCTCAAAAATACCAGCTAGACGAACTTATTAGGGAAAATGAAAACGTGTTTGTATCAAATGGTAAACCTACCTCTCAAACTGAACATTTTATAGATACAGGAAACCATAGGCCCATTGCAGTTCCACCTTATCGCCTTGCACCAGCAAAAACTCAGATTCTAAAGAAAGAGATTGATGAAATGTTATGCAATGGTATTATTGAGCCTTGTGTATCTCCGTGGGCTTCACCGGTTGTACTCGTCCCTAAGAAAGATGGTCGTGTTCGGGTCTGTATAGATTACAGACAACTTAATGCAATCACAGTCCCAGACAGATATCCTCTGCCTAGAATTGACGACTTGTTGCATACTGCAAAGCAGACACCCTTCATGACCACGATTGACCTTCAGAGTGGTTATTGGTTAATCAAGGTCAGAGACGAAGATCAATTGAAGACAGCATTTGTTACCCCTTTCGGAATGTTTAAATTTATAAGAATGCCGTTTGGTCTTCGGAATGCGCCTGCGACATTTCAACGTCTTATGGACTGCTTTCGTAGATCACTAAGTCACATTAAACTGCTCACATATTTGGATGACCTAATAATTTTATCGCCCGAGTTTTCTCAGCACCTACAGGACCTACAAGACGTCTTTGATCGTCTTAAAGAATATAACTTGGTAGCCCATAAAGCGAAGTGTCAATTTTGTTGTTCCAAAGTCAAGTACTTAGGGCACTACATTACGCCGGCAGGCCTCCAAGTAGATCCTGATAAGGTTAGTTCCATTACTAATATTGCGGTTCCAAGCAATTCAAAACATTTATTTTCATTTATACAAATGTGTTCGTGGTATCGTCGTTTTCTTCCAAATTTCGCCAAAATTTCTGAACCTCTTACTCGGCTAACTAAAAAGAATATGCCTTGGAAATGGGATGACGAACAGCAGAAGGCTTTTGAAACCCTTCGGCAACTTCTTGTTTCTGCGCCCGTTTTAGTACAAGCCGATGAAAGTAAACCTTTTGTGATAAAAACTGACGCCAGCAACTACGCCATAGGTGCAGTTTTAGTCCAGGGGGAGAAAGAGCACGAACATCCTATAGAATATGCCAGTCGATTGTTGCATAACGCAGAAAGAAATTACTCCACGACGGAGAAGGAGGCTTTAGCGGTAGTGTGGGCAATAAATAAATTTCGTGGCTACATAGAAGGTTCTTCGGTAACGGTGCTAACAGATCACCAGGCTCTAAAATGGTTAATGACGCTTAAGTCACCAACAGGTCGGTTAGCAAGGTGGGCACTTCAGCTACAACCGTATGATATTGAAATTAAATACATAATTGGTAAAACAAATGTTGTAGCTGATGCACTTTCACGCCTTAGCTGTACTGAGGACCATTCCGTTGAGTGTAAGGTATGTAGTGTCGTCATTGATCTGCCCAGAAAAGAGTTGAAAGACTTGCGGAAAGAACAGGAGAAAGATGAAAGAATTGTAAAGATAATAAATGCCCTGAATGGTGAAATTAGAGAAGATGCAGAATATTGGAGTAGAAAGGGATATCTAATGAGTGATGGAGTTTTATATAGATATCACTACGACGCCGACTCGGAGGAAAAGCAGCTGGTACTGCCTGAAGAAAGACAGCAAGAGGTTATTGAAGCATATCATGATGACGCTACAGCCGGACATTATGGCGCAGAGAAAACCATTGAGCGCATAGCTAGGCGCTATTATTGGAAAGGTATGAGAGCTCAAATCCAGACTTATGTTAAAAATTGTATTAAATGTCAACGATACAAACCTACGAATCAGAAGCCAGCTGGATTATTGCAAACCACAGCTTCCAGTCAAAGGTTTGAAGTAATCGCTTTTGACCTGTTTGGGCCTTTACCAAAAACTTGTAATGATGAATCGTGGATATTTATTATCGAAGATATGGCCACGCGCTGGGTTGAATTGTTCGCCTTGAAACAGGCTACGGCAGAAGAATGCGCAAAGATCCTGCTTAATGAAATAATTTTGAGGTACGGCACACCTCGGCGATTTATAAGCGACAACGGTCCCCAGTTTGTTAGTGGTATTATGCAACAATTGGCACATTGTTTAAATATAGCTCATGGTTTCACCCCGGTATATCACCCAGAAACTAATCCTGTGGAGCGTAGAAACCGGGATTTGAAAACACAGCTTGCCATATTTGTTCAAGATGATCATACTAGATGGGCAGAAAGACTTCCAAGTATACGTTTCGCTATGAACACTGCAGTTTCGAGTGCTACCGGATACAGTCCCGCGTATCTAACATTTGGCCGTGACCTGCGAACAGTAAATGATGTAGAAAATGACGTCCGGGAAATCATCCAAAGCGAAACTTTCTTAGAAAACATCACTCCTACCTTGTTAATGATAGTGAATGTCATGAGAAGAGCTAGGGAAATTCAAGAATGGAACGAGGAATGCCTTTGTGATTTCCGATTATATATAAGGGTCGATGACTTTTGACCAGTGATCTCTCAGGTTACGGCATTGGAAGCCTGTACAGTAGTTCTCTGGTGGACAGTGGACGTTGGCAATCGGTAATAATATTATCAGATACCTCCGACCGAGTCTACCTAGGAGCTCTGTACTACGGTGTACGTGGACGTCAGTTGGCTTATCCCGGCTGCTGACGACCGGTACCTATTAAGTGCCTCGCGCCAAGAGAGATTTGCACACTTTTTTGAACGGGATTAAATTGTACCTGTATTGTTCTCCTTTAAGTCATATTGCAAGTAAATTGTCATTAAAAAACCACCACCATCTTTGACTTAAGAAACACCCCTTCTACATTGGCGCTCAACATAGTGGCCTCTTTGGACATGAAGACTGAGGGTGACAACAACTCGGATAGCGCTGACCGTTCCTTCAAGTCTTCGCCTTCTACGGGTAAACGTCGTGCATCAGGGCCGTCATTCAAGGTCAACAAGCCCAAAGAGATCAAAAACCCGAAAACTACAGGAAGGACATCAAAGATGGCGGTGTCGCTTACTGACGACCAATTTCAATGCTTGTTAGAAACAATTGGCAAGAAAGGTGGAACTTTCGCGTCGTGCACCGCTACTTTTGATGGCACCAGGAGTCCGGAGGCGGTTGAAGCGTTCCTGGCCACTGTGAGCGTATACAAGAGAGTCGAGCGCATAAGCGATGAAGACGCCTTGACCAGCATGCCACTCCTGCTCAAGGAAGAAGCCGGCATTTGGTGGCAGGGGGTCAAGGATAATGTATCGACGTGGGAGGAATTTGCAAAGCGCCTGCGCCATGCTTTCGCACCGAAGAAGCCTGCTTACATGGTGTATCAGGAAATAATGGGGGAAAGACAGGAGCTTTACTGCCTAACGGAGGACTTCGTCGCTAGGAAGCGAGGGCTGTTTGCTCAGCTGCCCGGTCCTAGCCATACAGAAACGCAACAGCTTGACATGTTATACGGACTATTGCAGCTTAAAATCCGTGACAAGATCCCTCGCGACTCCGTAAAAACATTCGACGAGCTGTTGGATGCAGCTAGAGGCGCGGAGCAGACGCTCCAGGAAGCAATGCGGTCCCTTCAGCAGGAGTTTGACGACGATGCAGATCCGCAGGAAGCGAGAGTCCCTTGAATGGCAATTAGGGCAATTGCTCCTCACGACACCAGGTGTGCCACAACCATAGCACGAGAAACGTGGAGTCGCAGGGGTCAGAAGGGGAACGTTATTCGTGATCGTCACAACTTCCTCGGGTACTGACGATTTATCGGCAGCCTTGTTTACCTTCTTACGACACTGCTCCACGGAATGTCCAAATTTTCTGCAGAAGCTGCATTTAACCTTCTTGGGAGGGATTCTCGCTTCCTGCGGATCTGCATCGTCGTCACACTCCTGCTGAAGGGACCGCATTGCTTCCTGGAGCGTCTGCTCCGCGCCTCTAGCTGCATCCAACAGCTCGTCGAATGTTTTTACGGAGTCGCGAGGGATCTTGTCACGGATTTTAAGCTGCAATAGTCCGTATAACATGTCAAGCTGTTGCGTTTCTGTATGGCTAGGACCGGGCAGCTGAGCAAACAGCCCTCGCTTCCTAGCGACGAAGTCCTCCGTTAGGCAGTAAAGCTCCTGTCTTTCCCCCATTATTTCCTGATACACCATGTAAGCAGGCTTCTTCGGTGCGAAAGCATGGCGCAGGCGCTTTGCAAATTCCTCCCACGTCGATACATTATCCTTGACCCCCTGCCACCAAATGCCGGCTTCTTCCTTGAGCAGGAGTGGCATGCTGGTCAAGGCGTCTTCATCGCTTATGCGCTCGACTCTCTTGTATACGCTCACAGTGGCCAGGAACGCTTCAACCGCCTCCGGACTCCTGGTGCCATCAAAAGTAGCGGTGCACGACGCGAAAGTTCCACCTTTCTTGCCAATTGTTTCTAACAAGCATTGAAATTGGTCGTCAGTAAACGACACTGCCATCTTTGATGTCCTTCCTGTTGTTTTAGGGTTTTTGATCTCTTTGGGCTTGTTGACCTTGAATGACGGCCCTGATGCACGACGTTTACCCGTAGAAGTCGAAGACTTGAAGGAACGGTCAGCGCTATCCGAGTTGTTGTCACCCTCAGTCTTCATGTCCAAAGAGGCCCCACGTTGGGCGCCAATGTAGAAGGGGAGTTTCTCGAGTCAAAGATGGTGGTGGTTTTAATGACAATTTACTTGCAATATGCAGGAGAACAATTTATGTACAATTATATCCCGTTCAAAAAAGTATGC
This sequence comes from Marasmia exigua, assembly GCA_019059595.1. NCBI lineage: Eukaryota > Metazoa > Arthropoda > Insecta > Lepidoptera > Crambidae > Marasmia > Marasmia exigua. Next base: position 14,322 of record JADPWL010002502.1, on the reverse strand, counting down.
AAATCTCTAGGCGCGAGGCACTTAACAGGTACCGGTCGTCAGCAGCCGGGATAAGCCAACTGACGTCCACGTACACCGTAGTACAGAGCTCCTAGGTAGACTCGGTCGGAGGTATCTGATAATATTATTACCGATTGCCAACGTCCACTGTCCACCGGAGAACTACCGTACAGGCTTCCAATGCCGTAACCTGAGAGATCACTGGTCAAAAGTCATCGACCCTTATATATAATCGGAAATCACAAAGGCATGCGCGATCTAATTATGCACAGCGCCATCTATTAACAATACAAGACAACGTAACCTTAGGTCTTATACAAACAGAAAATAATAATACTTGCGCGATGTAATTACGCACAGCGCCATCTATTAACAGTACAAGACAACGTAACCTTAGGTCTTATACAAACAGAAAATAATAATACTTGCGCGATGTAATTACGCACAGCGCCATCTATTAACAGCCCGAGGCAACTTAACCCTGGGTCTTATACAAACAGAAAATAATAATACATGCGCGATGTAATTACGCACAGCGCCATCTGTTGGAATTAGGAGGAAGTTTTACATTAACAACCGATGGTTCATGGTTCAGAAAAAAATGGTTTGTTACAGAAATGTAGAAGGGGAGTTTCTCGAGTCAAAGATGGTGGTGGTTTTAACGACAATTTACTTGCAATATGACTTAGGTATACAATTTATGTACAATATAGGTACAATTTAATCCCGTTCAAAAAAGTATGCAAATCTCTAGGCGCGAGGCACTTAACAGGTACCGGTCGTCAGCAGCCGGGATAAGCCAACTGACGTCCACGTACACCGTAGTACAGAGCTCCTAGGTAGACTCGGTCGGAGGTATCTGATAATATTATTACCGATTGCCAACGTCCACTGTCCACCAGAGAACTACTGTACAGGCTTCCAATGCCGTAACCTGAGAGATCACTGGTCAAAAGTCATCGACCCTTATATATAATCGGAAATCACAAAGGCATGCGCGATCTAATTATGCACAGCGCCATCTATTAACAATACAAGACAACGTAACCTTAGGTCTTATACAAACAGAAAATAATAATACTTGCGCGATGTAATTACGCACAGCGCCATCTATTAACAGCCCGAGGCAACTTAACCTTGGGTCTTATACAAACAGAAAATAATAATACATGCGCGATGTAATTACGCACAGCGCCATCTGTTGGAATTAGGAGGAAGTTTTACATAAACAACCGATGGTTCATGGTACAGAAAAAAATGGTTTGTTACAGACTCCCCCTATGTTACTGCAGGCGACCCGACAAAGAAAACATACATAAACAAAGATAAAAACAAAATAAAAACAAACAATTACAAACAAAGGTAAATGTCAATGTCTAACTGATCTAATTCTGCATTGCTTTCATGTCCACTCCTTCGTATTGGTTGAAAACAAGCTTTCAGAATGTGGCGATAACGTGACATCTGTTTGACCTATGGCTAGACGAGCGTCATTATATAATACGTCCAGGACAGGCGAATACCTATCTAAGTGACCTGGGCGTATTCTTTTATGCGGCGAGAGACTTACCGGAATCAGCGGTCCATACGGGCGAGTAAGGCTGTTTTCCGTTGCGCTAGGCTCTGGCATGCTAGGCTCAGGCATGTTGGGCTCAAAAGAATGGCTATCTATTAAAACTGGAGATAACTCTAGAGCGTTGTCGGAAAATGTCACGAAATCTTCCCGGTACAACTCGTGAACCACCGTATCGTCAACAAACTCGAAAGTAAATTGAGGTAGGTTCAGAATTATACCGGCATCCTGTATAAAACCAACACCAAGGAGTGTACGGTTATTCCTTGCATTAGGTAGAACGAGAAAAGTTGTAGGAATGACTCGATTTGCTAACTTGACATTTACTTTTGCGGTTAAAGTTAACTGCTTCCTCCTAATTCCATCAGCCAAAGTAACAACAGTGTTTTCTTTATGAAAACTATACCCTTTGTCTTTGAGCAAACAGTACAAACTATAGGAGGCTACACTAGATTTCGCACACGTGTCTATGTGAGCAACTCCCTGAGTGCCATCAATATCAATGTATACAACAGGCCTAGATCTCGCGTCAGTCTTCGCTGTTACGGAGCAGAATCCTACTTCGTTGGCCGTGGTCTTATTTGAATGGCAATTAGGGCAATTGCTCCTCACGACACCAGGTGTGCCACAACCATAGCACGAGAAACGTGGAGTCGCAGGGGTAAGGATTGGAATGTCGCTCGTGACCGTCACGGCTTCCTCGGGTACTGACGATTTATCGGCAGCCTTCTTTAACTTCTTACGACACTGCTCCACGGAATGTCCTAATTTTCTGCAGAAGCTGCATTTAACCTTCTTGGGAGGGACTCTCGCTTCCTGCGGATCTGCATCGTCGTCAAACTCCTGCTGAAGGGACCGCATTGCTTCCTGGAGCGTCTGCTCCGCGCCTCTAGCTGCATCCAACAGCTCGTCGAAATTTTGTACGGAGTCGCGAGGGATCTTGTCACGGATCTTAAGTTGCAATAGTCCGTATAACATGTCGAGCTGTTGCGTTTCTGTATGGCTAGGACCGGGCAGCTGAGCAAACAGCCCTCGCTTCCTAGCGACGAAGTCGTCCGTTAGGCAGTAAAGCTCCTGTCTTTCCCCCATTATTTCCTGATATATTATGTACGCAGGCTTCTTCGGTGCGAAAGCATGGCGCAGGCGCTTTACAAATTCCTCCCACGTCGATATGGTACTCTTGACTCCTTGCATGACGGCCCTGATGCACGACGTTTACCCGTAGAAGTCGAAGACTTGAAGGAACGGTCAGCGCTATCCGAGTTGTTGTCACCCTCAGTCTTCATGTCCAAAGAGGCCACTATGTTGAGCGCCAATGTAGAAGGGGAGTTTCTCGAGTCAAAGATGGTGGTGGTTTTAATGACAATTTACTTGCAATATGCAGGAGAACAATTTATGTACAATTATATCCCGTTCAAAAAGTATGCAAATCTCTAGGCGCGAGGCAACTTAACCCTGGGTCTTATACAAACAGAAAATAATAATACATGCGCGATGTAATTACGCACAGCGCCATCTGTTGGAATTAGGAGGAAGTTTTACATAAACAACCGATGGTTCATGGTACAGAAAAAAATGGTTTGTTACAGACTCCCCCTATGTTACTGCAGGCGACCCGACAAAGAAAAACATACATAAACAAAGATAAAAACAAAATAAAAACAAACAATTACAAACAAAGATAAATGTCAATGTCTAACTGATCTAGTTCTGCATTGCTTTCATGTCCACTCCTTCGTATTGGTTGAAAACAAGCTTTCAGAATGTGGTGATAACGTGACATCTGTTTGACCTATGGCTAGCCGAGCGTCATTATATAATACGTCCAGGACTGGCGAATACCTATCTAAGTGACCTGGTCGTATTCTTTTATGCGGCGAGAGACTTACCGGAATCAGCGGTCCATACGGGCGAGTTAGGCTGTTTTCCGTTGCGCTAGGCTCTGGCATGCTAGGCTCAGGCATGTTGGGCTCAAAAGAATGGCTATCTATTAAAACTGGAGATAACTCTAGAGCGTTGTCGGAAAATGTCACGAAATCTTCCCGGTACAATTCGTGAACCACCGTATCGTCAATAAACTCGAAAGTAAATTGAGGTAGGTTCAGAATTATACCGGCATCCTGTATAAAACCAACACCAAGGAGTGTACGGTTATTCCTTGCATTAGGTAGAACGAGGAAAGTTGTAGGAATGACTCGATTTGCTAATTTGACACTTACCTTTGCGGTTAAAGTTAACTGCTTCCTCCTAATTCCATCAGCCAAAGTAACAACAGTGTTTTCTTTATGAAAACTATACCCTTTGTCTTGAGCAAACAGTACAAACTATAGGAGGCTACACTAGATTTCGCACACGTGTCTATGTGAGCAACTCCCTGAGTGCCATCAATATCTATGTACACAACAGGCCTAGATCTCGCGTCAGTCTTCGCTGTTACGGAGCAAAATCCTACTTCGTTGGCCGTGGTCTTATTTGAATGGCAATTAGGGCAATTGCTCCTCACGACACCAGGTGTGCCACAACCATAGCACGAGAAACGTGGAGTCGCAGGGGTCAGAAGGGGAACGTTATTCGTGATCGTCACAACTTCCTCGGGTACTGACGATTTATCGGCAGCCTTGTTTACCTTCTTACGACACTGCTCCACGGAATGTCCAAATTTTCTGCAGAAGCTGCATTTAACCTTCTTGGGAGGGATTCTCGCTTCCTGCGGATCTGCATCGTCGTCACACTCCTGCTGAAGGGACCGCATTGCTTCCTGGAGCGTCTGCTCCGCGCCTCTAGCTGCATCCAACAGCTCGTCGAATGTTTTTACGGAGTCGCGAGGGATCTTGTCACGGATTTTAAGCTGCAATAGTCCGTATAACATGTCAAGCTGTTGCGTTTCTGTATGGCTAGGACCGGGCAGCTGAGCAAACAGCCCTCGCTTCCTAGCGACGAAGTCCTCCGTTAGGCAGTAAAGCTCCTGTCTTTCCCCCATTATTTCCTGATACACCATGTAAGCAGGCTTCTTCGGTGCGAAAGCATGGCGCAGGCGCTTTGCAAATTCCTCCCACGTCGATACATTATCCTTGACCCCCTGCCACCAAATGCCGGCTTCTTCCTTGAGCAGGAGTGGCATGCTGGTCAAGGCGTCTTCATCGCTTATGCGCTCGACTCTCTTGTATACGCTCACAGTGGCCAGGAACGCTTCAACCGCCTCCGGACTCCTGGTGCCATCAAAAGTAGCGGTGCACGACGCGAAAGTTCCACCTTTCTTGCCAATTGTTTCTAACAAGCATTGAAATTGGTCGTCAGTAAACGACACTGCCATCTTTGATGTCCTTCCTGTTGTTTTAGGGTTTTTGATCTCTTTGGGCTTGTTGACCTTGAATGACGGCCCTGATGCACGACGTTTACCCGTAGAAGTCGAAGACTTGAAGGAACGGTCAGCGCTATCCGAGTTGTTGTCACCCTCAGTCTTCATGTCCAAAGAGGCCACTATGTTGAGCGCCAATGTAGAAGGGGAGTTTCTCGAGTCAAAGATGGTGGTGGTTTTAATGACAATTTACTTGCAATATGCAGGAGAACAATTTATGTACAATTATATCCCGTTCAAAAAGTATGCAAATCTCTAGGCGCGAGGCACTTAACAGGTACCGGTCGTCAGCAGCCGGGATAAGCCAACTGACGTCCACGTACACCGTGGTACAGAGCTCCTAGGTAGACTCGGTCGGAGGTATCTGATAATATTATTACCGATTGCCAACGTCCACTGTCCACCAGAGAACTACTGTACAGGCTTCCAATGCCGTAACCTGAGAGATCACTGGTCAAAAGTCATCGACCCTTATATATAATCGGAAATCACAAAGGCATGCGCGATCTAATTATGCACAGCGCCATCTATTAACAATACAAGACAACGTAACCTTAGGTCTTATACAAACAGAAAATAATAATACTTGCGCGATGTAATTACGCACAGCGCCATCTATTAACAGCCCGAGGCAACTTAACCTTGGGTCTTATACAAACAGAAATAATAATACATGCGCGATGTAATTACGCACAGCGCCATCTGTTGGAATTAGGAGGAAGTTTTACATAAACAACCGATGGTTCATGGTACAGAAAAAAATGGTTTGTTACAGACTCCCCCTATGTTACTGCAGGCGACCCGACAAAGAAAACATACATAAACAAAGATAAAACAAAATAAAAACAAACAATTACAAACAAAGGTAAATGTCAATGTCTAACTGATCTAATTCTGCATTGCTTTCATGTCCACTCCTTCGTATTGGTTGAAAACAAGCTTTCAGAATGTGGCGATAACGTGACATCTGTTTGACCTATGGCTAGACGAGCGTCATTATATAATACGTCCAGGACAGGCGAATACCTATCTAAGTGACCTGGGCGTATTCTTTTATGCGGCGAGAGACTTACCGGAATCAGCGGTCCATACGGGCGAGTTAGGCTGTTTTCCGTTGCGCTAGGCTCTGGCATGCTAGGCTCAGGCATGTTGGGCTCAAAAGAATGGCTATCTATTAAAACTGGAGATAACTCTAGAGCGTTGTCGGAAAATGTCACGAAATCTTCCCGGTACAACTCGTGAACCACCGTATCGTCAATAAACTCGAAAGTAAATTGAGGTAGGTTCAGAATTATACCGGCATCCTGTATAAAACCAACACAAGGAGTGTACGGTTATTCCTTGCATTAGGTAGAACGAGAAAAGTTGTAGGAATGACTCGATTTGCTAACTTGACATTTACTTTTGCGGTTAAAGTTAACTGCTTCCTCCTAATTCCATCAGCCAAAGTAACAACAGTGTTTTCTTTATGAAAACTATACCCTTTGTCTTTGAGCAAACAGTACAAACTATAGGAGGCTACACTAGATTTCGCACACGTGTCTATGTGAGCAACTCCCTGAGTGCCATCAATATCAATGTATACAACAGGCCTAGATCTCGCGTCAGTCTTCGCTGTTACGGAGCAGAATCCTACTTCGTTGGCCGTGGTCTTATTTGAATGGCAATTAGGGCAATTGCTCCTCACGACACCAGGTGTGCCACAACCATAGCACGAGAAACGTGGAGTCGCAGGGGTAAGGATTGGAATGTCGCTCGTGACCGTCACGGCTTCCTCGGGTACTGACGATTTATCGGCAGCCTTCTTTAACTTCTTACGACACTGCTCCACGGAATGTCCTAATTTTCTGCAGAAGCTGCATTTAACCTTCTTGGGAGGGACTCTCGCTTCCTGCGGATCTGCATCGTCGTCACACTCCTGCTGAAGGGACCGCATTGCTTCCTGGAGCGTCTGCTCCGCGCCTCTAGCTGCATCCAACAGCTCGTCGAAATTTTGTACGGAGTCGCGAGGGATCTTGTCACGGATCTTAAAATGCAATAGTCCGTATAACATGTCGAGCTGTTGCGTTTCTGTATGGCTAGGACCGGGCAGCTGAGCAAACAGCCCTCGCTTCCTAGCGACGAAGTCGTCCGTTAGGCAGTAAAGCTCCTGTCTTTCCCCCATTATTTCCTGATATATTATGTACGCAGGCTTCTTCGGTGCGAAAGCATGGCGCAGGCGCTTTACAAATTCCTCCCACGTCGATATGGTACTCTTGACTCCTTGCCACCAAATACCGGCTTCTTCCTTGAGCAGGAGTGGCATGCTGGTCAAGGCGTCTTCGTCGCTTATGCGCTCGACTCTCTTGTAAACGCTGACAGTGGCCAGGAACGCTTCAACCGCCTCCGGACTCCTGGCGCCGTCAAAAGAAGCGGTACAAGAGGCAAAAGTTCCGCCTTTGTTACCAATAGTCGCTAACAGGCATTTAAATTGGTCATCTGTAAGCGACACCGCCATCTTTGATGTCCTTCCTGTAGTTTTCGGGTTTTTGATCTCTTTGGGCTTGTTGACCTTGAATGACGGCCCTGATGCACGACGTTTGCCCGTAGAAGTCGAAGACTTGAAGGAACGGTCAGCGCTATCCGAGTTGTTGTCACCCTCAGTCTTCATGTCCAAAGAGGCCACTATGTTGAGCGCCAATGTAGAAGGGGAGTTTCTCGAGTCAAAGGGTATAGTTTTCATAAAGAAAACACTGTTGTTACTTTGGCTGATGGAATTAGGAGGAAGCAGTTAACTTTAACCGCAAAAGTAAATGTCAAGTTAGCAAATCGAGTCATTCCTACAACTTTTCTCGTTCTACCTAATGCAAGGAATAACCGTACACTCCTTGGTGTTGGTTTTATACAGGATGCCGGTATAATTCTGAACCTACCTCAATTTACTTTCGAGTTTATTGACGATACGGTGGTTCACGAGTTGTACCGGGAAGATTTCGTGACATTTTCCGACAACGCTCTAGAGTTATCTCCAGTTTTAATAGATAGCCATTCTTTTGAGCCCAACATGCCTGCCGCAACGGAAGAAAGAAACGAAAAGAGCCTAGCGCAACGGAAAACAGCCTAACTCGCCCGTATGGACCGCTGATTCCGGTAAGTCTCTCGCCGCATAAAAGAATACGCCCAGGTCACTTAGATAGGTATTCGCCTGTCCTGGACGTATTATATAATGACGCTCGTCTAGCCATAGGTCAAACAGATGTCACGTTATCGCCACATTCTGAAAGCTTGTTTTCAACCAATACGAAGGAGTGGACATGAAAGCAATGCAGAATTAGATCAGTTAGACATTGACATTTACCTTTGTTTGTAATTGTTTGTTTTTATTTTGTTTTTATCTTTGTTTATGTATGTTTTCTTTGTCGGGTCGCCTGCAGTAACATAGGGGGAGTCTGTAACAAATCATTTTTTTCTGTACCATGAACCATCGGTTGTTTATGTAAAACTTCCTCCTAATTCCAACAGATGGCGCTGTGCGTAATTACATCGCGCATGTATTATTATTTTCTGTTTGTATAAGACCCAAGGTTAAGTTGCCTCGGGCTGTTAATAGATGGCGCTGTGCGTAATTACATCGCGCAAGTATTATTATTTTCTGTTTGTATAAGACCTAAGGTTACGTTGTCTTGTATTGTTAATAGATGGCGCTGTGCATAATTAGATCGCGCATGCCTTTGTGATATCCGATTATATATAAGGGTCGATGACTTTTGACCAGTGATCTCTCAGGTTACGGCATTGGAAGCCTGTACAGTAGTTCTCTGGTGGACAGTGGACGTTGGCAATCGGTAATAATATTATCAGATACCTCCGACCGAGTCTACCTAGGAGCTCTGTACTACGGTGTACGTGGACGTCAGTTGGCTTATCCCGGCTGCTGACGACCGGTACCTGTTAAGTGCCTCGCGCCTAGAGATTTGCATACTTTTTGAACGGGATTAAATTGTACCTGTATTGTTCTCCTTTAAGTCATATTGCAAGTAAATTGTCATTAAAAAACCACCACCATCTTTGACTTAAGAAACACCCCTTCTACATTGGCGCTCAACATAGTGGCCTCTTTGGACATGAAGACTGAGGGTGACAACAACTCTGATAGCGCTGACCGTTCCTTCAAGTCTTCGCCTTCTACGGGTAAACGTCGTGCATCAGGGCCGTCATTCAAGGTCAACAAGCCCAAAGAGATCAAAAACCCGAAAACTACAGGAAGGACATCAAAGATGGCGGTGTCGCTTACTGACGACCAATTTCAATGCTTGTTAGAAACAATTGGCAAGAAAGGTGGAACTTTCGCGTCGTGCACCGCTACTTTTGATGGCACCAGGAGTCCGGAGGCGGTTGAAGCGTTCCTGGCCACTGTGAGCGTATACAAGAGAGTCGAGCGCATAAGCGATGAAGACGCCTTGACCAGCATGCCACTCCTGCTCAAGGAAGAAGCCGGCATTTGGTGGCAGGGGGTCAAGGATAATGTATCGACGTGGGAGGAATTTGCAAAGCGCCTGCGCCATGCTTTCGCACCGAAGAAGCCTGCTTACATGGTGTATCAGGAAATAATGGGGGAAAGACAGGAGCTTTACTGCCTAACGGAGGACTTCGTCGCTAGGAAGCGAGGGCTGTTTGCTCAGCTGCCCGGTCCTAGCCATACAGAAACGCAACAGCTTGACATGTTATACGGACTATTGCAACTTAAGATCCGTGACAAGATCCCTCGCGACTCCGTAAAAACATTCGACGAGCTGTTGGATGCAGCTAGAGGCGCGGAGCAGACGCTCCAGGAAGCAATGCGGTCCCTTCAGCAGGAGTGTGACGACGATGCAGATCCGCAGGAAGCGAGAATCCCTCCCAAGAAGGTTAAATGCAGCTTCTGCAGAAAATTTGGACATTCCGTGGAGCAGTGTCGTAAGAAGGTAAACAAGGCTGCCGATAAATCGTCAGTACCCGAGGAAGTTGTGACGATCACGAATAACGGGAGAACTGACGTCCACGTACACCGTAGTACAGAGCTCCTAGGTAGACTCGGTCGGAGGTATCTGATAATATTATTACCGATTGCCAACATCCACTGTCCACCGGAGAACTACCGTACAGGCTTCCAATGCCTTAACCTGAGAGATCAAAAACCCTAAAACAACAGGAAGGACATCAAAGATGGCAGTGTCGTTTACTGACGACCAATTTCAATGCTTGTTAGAAACAATTGGCAAGAAAGGTGGAACTTTCGCGTCGTGCACCGCTACTTTTGATGGCACCAGGAGTCCGCAGGCGCTTTGCAAATTCCTCCCACGTCGATACATTATCCTTGACCCCCTGCCACCAAATGCCGGCTTCTTCCTTGAGCAGGAGTGGCATGCGTCTTCATCGCTTATGCGCTCGACTCTCTTGTATACGGTCACAGTGGCCAGGAAACGCTTCAACCGCCTCCGGACTCCTGGTGCCATCAAAAGTAGCGGTGCACGACGCGAAAGTTCCACCTTTCTTGCCAATTGTTTCTAACAAGCATTGAAATTGGTCGTCAGTAACGACACTGCCATCTTTGATGTCCTTCCTGTTGTTTTAGGGTTTTGATCTCTTTGGGCTTGTTGACCTTGAATGCGGCCCTGATGCACGACGTTTACCCGTAGAAGTCGAAGACTTGAAGGAACGGTCAGCGCTATCCGAGTTGTTGTCACCCTCAGTCTTCATGTCCAAAGAGGCCCCACGTTGGGCGCCAATGTAGAAGGGGAGTTTCTCGAGTCAAAGATGGTGGTGGTTTTAAAGACAATTTACTTGCAATATGCAGGAGAACAATTATGTACAATATAGGTACAATTTTATCCCGTTCAAAAAGTATACAAATCTCTTGGCGCGAGGCACTTAACAGGTACCGGTCGTCAGCAGCCGGGATAAGCCAACTGACGTCCACGTACACCGTAGTACAGAGCTCCTAGGTAGACTCGGTCGGAGGTATCTGATAATATTATTACCGATTGCCAACGTCCACTGTCCACCAGAGAACTACTGTACAGGCTTCCAATGCAATAACCTGAGAGATCATTGGTCAAAAGTCATCGACCCTTATATATAATCGCAAATCACAAACGCATGCGCGTTCCAATTATGCACAGCGCCATATATTAACAATACAAGACACACGTAACCTTAGTCTCTATACCAACAGAAAATAATTAATACTTGCGCGAGGTAATACGCAACAGCGCCATCTATAACGGCCCGAGGCAAGTTAACCTGGTCTGTCTTATACAAACAGAAAATAATAATACATTGCGCGCTGTAATTACGCAAGCGCCATCTGTTGAATTAGGAGGTAAGTTTTACATAAACAAACCGATGGTTCATGGTACAGAAAAATGGTTTGTTACAGGACTCCCCCTATGTTATGCAGGCGACCCGACAAAGAAAACATACCATAAACAAAGATAAAAACAAAATAAAAACAAACAATTACAAACAAAGGTAAATGTCAATGTCTAAATGATCTAATTCTGCATTGCTTTCATGGCCACTACTTCGTATTAGTGAGAGAACAAGCTTTCAGAATGTGGTGATAACGTGACATCTGTTTGACCTATGGTAGCCGAGCGTCATTATATAATACGTCCAGGACTGGCGAATACCTATCTAAAGTGACCTGGGCGTATTCTTTATGCGGCGAGAGACTTACCGGAATCAGCGGTCCATACGGGCGAGTTAGGCTGTTTTCGTTGCGCTAGGCTCTGGCATGCTAGGCTCAGGCATACTGGCTCAAAAGAACTGGAATCTATTAAAACTGGGAGATTAAACTCTAGAGCTGTTTGTCGGAACAATGTCAACGAAATTCCCGGTTACAATTCGTGAACCACCGTATCGTCAATAAACTACGAAAGTAAATGAGGTAGGTTCAGAATTATACGGCATCCTGTATAAAACCAACACCAAGGAGAGTACGGTTATTCCTAGCTTAGGCAAGAACTAGAAAAGTCGTGGGAGAATGACACGGATTAGCGACTTTAACATTCACCTTGCGGTTTAAAGTTAATTGCTTCCTCTAATCCCATCAGCCAAAGTTACAATACGTGTTCCTTATGAAAATTTAACTGTGTCTTTAAGAAGACAGAATAAACTAGAAGATGCTACAATAGACTGGCACAAGTTTGTCTATGTGAGCAACTCCCTGAGTGCCATTATATGTATATATTAGACCAAACGCATCTTATAAATTTAAACTTCCGAATAGGGGTAACAATGCTGTCTTCAATTGATCTTCGTCTCTGACCTGATTTAACCAATAACCACTTTGTAAGGTCAATGTGTGTCATGGAAGGGTCTGCTTTGCAGTATAGCAAAAGTCGTCAATTCTAGGCAGAGGATATCTGTCTGGGGACTGTGATGCAGTAAGGTGTCTGTAATCTATACAGACCCGAACACGACCATCTTTCTAGGGAAGATACAACCGGTGAAGCCCAGGAGATACACAAGCTCAATAATACCATTGCATAACATATTCATCAATCTCTTTCTTTAGAATCCTGAGTTTTGCTGGTGCAAGGCGATAAGGTGGAACTGCAATGGGCCTAATGGTTTCCGTATCTATAAAATGTTCAGTTGAGAGGTAGGTTTACATTGATACAAACACGTTTTCATTTTCCCGAATAAGTTGTCAGCTGTATTTTTGAGCCTTATATTAAACATGCACATCAACGATGACAACTCGTAGCAAACAAGCTTTCAGAGGTGTGGTGGACAACGTAACATCTGAATGATTTCTGGCTAGCCGGGCGTCATTATAAATACGTCCAGGACTGGCGAATACCGATCTAGGTGACCTTGGCGTAGTCGTTTACGCGGCGATACACTACTGGAATTAGCGTCCATATGGGCGAGCTTAGGTGTTCTCGTTGCGCTAGGCTCTGGCTGCTAGGTTCAGGCAGTTTGGGCTCAAAAACCGTTCGCCGTCTATTATTCTTGGAGACAGGTCTAACGCTGTTGTCAGGAGATTGACGAAGTCTTTCGATACAACTCGTTGCCACCACCGTATATCAATGAACTCAAGGTGAAATTGAGGCAGGTTGGGATATACCGGACATCCTGTATGAAACCAACACCAAGGAGAGTACGGTTATTCTAGCATTAGGCAGGAACTATGAAAAGTCTGTAGGAATGACTCGATTTGCTAATTGACCACTTACCTTTGCGGTAAGTTAAACTGCTCTCCTAATTCCATCAGCCAAAGTAACAACAGTGTCTTCTTTATGAAAAAACATACCTTTGTCTTGAGCAAACGACAAAAACGATGCTCGACTCTCTTGTATACGGTCACAGTGGCCAGGAACGCTTCAACGCTCCGGACTCTGGGGCCATCAAAAGTAGCGTGTTGCACGAAGCGAAGTTCCACCTTTCTTGCCAATTGTTTATAAAAAGCATTGAAATTGGTCCGTCCAGTAAACGGACACTGACATCTTGATGTCCTTCCTGTGTTTTAGGGTTTTTGATTTTTGCGGCTTGTTGACCTGAATGACGGCCCTGATGATGCACGACGTTAACCATCGCGCCAGCACACAAACAGGCCTGAGCTCGCGTCAGTCTTCGCTGTTACGGAGCAAAATCATACTTCGTTGGCGTGGTCGTATTTGAATGGCAATTAGGGCCAATTTGCTACCTCACGACCACCAGGTTGTGCCACAACCATAGAACGAGAAAACGTGAGTCGCAGGGGGTCAGAAGGGGAACGTTATTCGTGATGTACAACTTCCTCGGGTATACTGACGATTAATCGAAGCCTCTGTTGACCTTCTACGGACACTGCTCACGGAATGTCCAAATTTTCTGCAGAAGCTGCATTTTAACCTTCTTGGGAGGGATTCTCGCTTCCTGCGGACTGCATCGTCGTCACACTCCTGCTGAAGGGACAGCCATGCTTCCTGGAGCGTCTGCCCGCCTCTAGCTGCCATCCAAAAGCTCGTCGAATGTTTTACGGAAGTCGCGAGGGATCTTGTCACGGATTTTAAGCTGCAATAGTCCGTATAAATGTCAAGCTGTTGCGTTTCTGTATGGGCTAGGACCGGGCAGCTGAGCAAACAAGCCCTCGCTTCCAGCGACGAAGTCCTCCGTTAGGCAGTAAAGCTCCTGTCTTTCCCCCATGATTTACTGATAACCATGTAGCAGGCTTTTCGGTGAGGAAAGCAGGGCGCAGGCGCTTGCAAATTCCTCCCACGTCGATTACATTATACCTTGACCACCTGCCACCCAAATGCCGCTTCTCCTGAGCAGGAGTGGCATGCTGGTCAAGGCGTCTTCATCGCTTATGCGCTCGACTCTCTTGTATACGCTCACAGTGGCCAGGAACGCTTCAACCGCCCCGGACTCCTGGTGCCATCAA
>JADPWL010002496.1:0-12184 GCA_019059595.1 Marasmia exigua | reverse complement strand
ACACCCGCGCATCGCAACGGATTCGCCGGCGTGCTTCTGCGTGGCCGCCATAAAAAAACAAAGGCGTTCAGACTTATCTCCGCGGCGAATACGTGTTCGCGACGTCGTCGCTCCGCTTTGAAAACAATTGGCAATTCCCTAAGAAGTTCCATATTTTTTACCATAAGCTCAGCGGTGAGAGAAAACATCGTGAATCTTGGTCTGAGCGTACCTTGGGCTCCAAAGCGACAGCTTTGGATGCAACCGAAAATTGTACTATTGACAACGAAAAGTTACGAAATATGTTAAAAATGCTTGCTTATAGGTTAGAAATAATACAATACGTGTTTTGTATGAAAATTAACTGTAATTTTTTTTTTTGTACAATATGTTCGAGTTTTTTTATCTGTGGATACGAAAACCCAAACGCGGGCGGCCATGATTGAGCATCGTATGACGTCTCATTTGGATACTTATGTCATCGTGCTGTCCGTATCGCCATACAGATTGTGAATTGTTTATTGAAATAAGAAGTCACATCCGCAAGTGTCATGTGAACTGTTTTTGTCGTGAATATCGAAGTCGTAAATTAAATTTAAAAAATCCAACTAAATAACGCTTTTTTGAGCAAATTAAATTATTGTAAGGCGGGATTAGACCAATATTTATCCGTGCATAAATCTATGGTATAACGTCAGATTTGTATAGAATGACAGCGCTATACCATAGATGTATTATCGTAATAAGGTTGATCGAATCGGCCCTTAGAGGTGTAAAATAAACCTAGGTGCATTTTAGAATATTTTTCCCAAAATTGAATTCGCGTTACCATAGAAGTCCCTTGATATGCGCCGCTTCTGTCATGACAACATTCAAAGTTGAGCTTTGTTGATATTGGCGAGGCAAAGATTCTTATTAGCACATCTGGTGTCAATTATCGGAAGCTGTCTAAGAACGACCAATTGAAAGTTTTCCATACAACTTTACGGGATAGTGGTTAATATTCTCTTTATTTTTTGGATAAATGTGGTTCTGTCACGATAATGATATCAGTAATAGAGATATGCAGGATAGGCATCATCATGGGGTGTGCTCTGAAGAACTGTTTGATCTACTCCCTGCGGCCGAATTCTTACATCGAACCACTCGCAAGCGATTGTCATTCCATTCTCATCATCACGATGGATGGCGGTCTAATACTGTGCGTTTCTCCAGGAACTTTCTACCACGTACCTCAGTTCTGTGGAACGGTTTGGCTGCAAGAATATTTCCGGACGGCTACGACTTAGGGATCTTCAAGAGAAGAGCGTACTCTTTTTTTAAAAAAAAGGCCGGCAACACATTAGCGATCTCTCAGATTTCGCAGATGTTCATGGGCGGCGATGATTACTTTCCATCAGGTGACTCGCTTGCTCGTTTGTCAGATTCTAACATAAAAAAAGGCAGAATATTGCGTTCTGGTGAGGAAATATTAAAGAGTGGAATGGTATCACCATTCCACTCTTTAATATTTCCTAAAGAATGAAACAGGAAAATATTTAGCGATCAGAAGAGTTTCATTCTGATGAAAATCATACTTTGTTATTTTTATTGTCTCATTAATGTTTATTTCAAAATATTTCATTCTAGGCATAGTTAACGATTAATGGAATTATGATACGGTTTTCAATAAAAAAGACTTGAGCTGTGAGTAGGTACTTAATAATTTATTGATTGTTTTACAATTTTATTTACTGTTTGGAAAATAGTTTTGTAGCCTGAAAATGACGATAACAAACTCATTTTTAGTGAAATTGGCTTGATAATCTTAAAGCAATCTTTCATACAAATGTTTAACTTCATAATTTTGTCTTTTGGGAACTTATTCCCAAAGCTGCGTACGTATTACATTGAGGAGCGCAACAATACTTCGTATTTCTGCTGTATTTGCAGCCGGTTTATATTATTTAATCGCGAACATGAATAAATCAAAATTTTTAACCAAACGTTACTTCAAAATACAGCAGTGTCGTTCTTAGAGAGCTTCCAATTATCGCCGCTTGGGGAGCGCACATAATCTTTGCCGCGCCAATAGGCACAAGGAATCTATATTTCGATGGCTTAGTTCACAATTGTACTAACTACAGATTTGTAAATTTTGCTTGTACTAATATAACAATATTGGGGTATGTTAAAATTAAAGAATCACTGCAATGAATAGACTCATATTGTTTTATATTATATGACTTTGCTTTCGACCTGTCCACTTTCAAACTTTAAAAAAATAAAAAATGCTCTCCTGCAAAATTTACAAATCAGTAGTTAGTACAATTGTGAACTATATAATATTGTTTTAAACTTTCATGGTCACTAACATTAGAATAGTTATTTACGGGATTGCTACCATGTCGTACCTTATTTTTGAGTATCCGATATTTCGGCGCTGTTGCAAGCGCCATGGTCACGGAGTAACTGAAGATTCTGCGGGTAAGATGTTATTGGCAGACATATCGGTCTACCCTCCTTCTTAGTCTTTTACTGCGTTCACCTCCGGTACCACTGTTTCCTAACTCACTATTTATTCGCACCTGTTCTCGACACACAACACTCACAGTATCTGCCCGCGAAACGACACTTTGTTTAGTTTTACGGTTCCTACACTTACAAATATGTCGATATGTCTGCCAATAACATCTTACCCGTAGAATCTTCAGTTACTCCGTGACCATGGCGCTTGCAACAGCGCCGAAATATCGGATACTCAAAAATAAGGTACGACATGGTAGCAATCCCGTAAATAACTATTCTAATTGTGAACTAAGCCATCGATTTTTAGTTCCGTGTTTATAGCGAGACTTCTGTCGTGTCGCGGGCTCTTCACGCTAAGATGATAGATGAGAGAGACTTACAGGCATACATGTCTTGGCGTGCGAGTGCCACGCACACGCTCTCGCCGCGGTGACGGCGGCGGACACGCACGTCGCCTCGTCGTTGTAGTTCGAGCACTTGTCGCCCGTCTCGAACAGCAGGGCGTCGGAGCGGAGGCGGCCGTCGAAGCTATGGGAGATAATGCTAATTTAATTTACGGTCATATACAATTTGCGTCGAATATCAAATAACTGTTAAAACAAGAATAACTTCGAATTTTTCGTACAGAAAAACTGTATTTTTAGAGTTTCGTAGCCAAATGGCAAAAAACCGGAACCCTTATAGATTCGTCATGTCTGTCCGTCTGTGTGTCCGTCCGTATGTCACAGCCGAAATTTTATTGAAGCTTGGTAAATAGATGTATTTCGTTTCGTAAAAATGATGTTGAGATTTTTAACATAATTTTTTTCTAAACACAATACTTTGCGCAAGACACACTCCCAAAGTGTTAAATTGTGTCGTTGAAAGTTCAAAAGTAACTTTTTTATTCAAAACCGGTGCCTAAACTTAAATTTCAAGATTCTAACTTTTAAACTGTCTAATGTCTCCCATACTGCATTTCATCCCCTAATTTACCCCCTCTATCAAAGAGCGATTTTTCAAAATTATACTTATATATACAATTTTTCTCTCTCCTAACATCAAAGATGACGGACTTCCATACAAACTTCAAATCCCCTCTTACACCCTCTAAAGGTAGAATTAATAAAAATGTTAAAACAACTCGATCTTGGCTTAAAATAAGGAGGACGTATAGCGATTTTCAAGATTCTTTTTTTAAAATAGCTAAACCACCATTCATCGTTAGCCCATTTAAGTCCCCACTGCTGGGGCACGGGCCTTCCTCAATCACATGAGGGATAATTGCCATACTCACCACGCTTGGCAGACGGGTTGGCGAGGGTTTAGTTATAAATGCAGAGTTTTCCTTCTCTGGGTGCTGATGATCATGTCAGCAGCTTTACCTTAGTCGCCTTTTACGACACCTCGGTAAGAGTGAGGGTGGCCTATTCTACTCTGCCGGGGACCACACGGCCTCTACGGGGACTACTACTCACCCTCCGTGTATGATGGCAGCAGTCCTCCGACTGTGCGACTGAGGTAGTGAGTTTTGTAATAGTGGCAACAGCGCAGCCGCGTGCGCAGCCCGCGCCGCCCCGGGCGGACTGCCCACAGTCTTCCACATTCGGCATCTAAACAGACAAAATTAATAACATTAATTACTTTTATTAATTATTAATTAGGGCAGGCTGGACTGCCGCTATATCAATTACTGCTGTACAACAAGGTCTGCGGAAGTTTTGCATTAAACTTAATGAATGAAATTTTTATAAACGTGTACTACTAATATAGGATAAGCCCTTTATAACTAACAAATAATGAGTCATGTTACTTGAATAAATAAATTATTATTTTTAATAGAGTCCGGGCCAATGCGCAAGTATTTTTTTATGTGATAGGTGGCAGTCGGATCACCTGATGGTAAAAGATTTACGCCGCCCATGGACATCTGCGACAACAGTGGAGTCACAAGTGCGCTGCCAACCTTTGAACCCCCTTTCCTCCGAATTGGGCCTCCGGTACCCTCACTCCCGCAGCGAAATACAGCACAGTGCTGCTACACAGGTTTTCTGTGAGACCGTGGAATCACTCCGGTCGAGCCAGCCCGTTCATGCCGAAGCGTGGCTCTCATCGAAATGGACAAGATAAGGAATGAGAATATTAGAGGAAGTATGAAAGTGCCCCCGAAACATGATTCAACATGTCTTCGACTTCAGACACTAATGTTTTTCGGTTATCAAGGACGTTTTCCGGACAAATAATTGCACTTCCGGGGATGGAATGACAATCGCTTGCGTGTGGTTCGATATAAGAATTCAGCTGCAGGGAGTAGGTCAAACAGTTCCTCACATCACTCCCCATGATAGATTCGGTATAGAATGCTGAGGTAGGTTATATGATGAAACTATCTACTATCACTCTATTTTTATATGTATCTTATCTGTTAGGGGCCATTTTCATGGGGCACGTCGACCCTAAGGGATCTTTTGTACCTGCCCTATCTTTTGCGCTCTTACTCACGAAAGATTCGTTTCATCAGCGTCACGATGTCTTTCGGATTGAAGTGCCTGTAGTCTCCTGGTTTAGGATAAGCTTTACCTAGAAGATACATTCTGCCTCTGGCTAGTGAGTCGCATTCACATAAAAGATGAAATTTTTATATGTATATTTAGATGTATATTCTACTTGTAAATTATTATCATATATTTTTTTTACTTATTATTATAGTCACTGTAAAATATTGTCTGCTGAAAGGATTTTTGTAAAGAGTGTACATATGTAAGGGTTTCAATCTAGCTCCTAAGTCATAAATATATAGCATGCTATTCCTATTGGCTGTAACCTGGTGGCTTAATTTAAAGCCGTCCCGTAAAGAACGAGAATATACTCGTCGCATCCAAACAAAGAAGACACACAGCGGGTGTGAAAGAGACAGAAACTCCGATTCGGTCGTAACGTCTGCTTTAAATTAGGCCCTCTGTTTTGTACTTCAATAAATAAATTAATTAATAAATCAATAAAAAAAATCCGGCAACACATTAGCAATCACCGACAACACATTAGCGATCTCTCTGACTTCGCGGATGTTCATGGGCGGCGATGATTACTTTCTGTCAGGTGACTGACTCGCTTGCTCGTTTGTCCGCCTCTAGCATAAAAAAACCGGCCAAGTGCGAGTCTGACTCGCGCACCGAGGGTTCCGCCGTACAAACGTTGCGGTTTACAATCGAAGTGTCGGTATAAACAGCTTTTGATCGCGTTAACTTAGCAGTTTGATTTTTTCACAGCTTAAAGGGACAGTAGACGTAGGTATTTGGTATAAATTTCAATTTGATACCCTTATTCCTTCGTGAGAAATAAGGTAGTAAGTGTCATTTTATTAAAATATTTTTATTATATTATATAACTAAAAAAATGTGATTTTCGGATTTTTTCCTATATTTGCATTATATGACAATGCTTCACGCCTAATTCCAAGATTCTGAGTTTACGGGAAGTACCCTGTAGGTTTTGATTCCTTTGCGAGTGTCGAAAATTTGTTGAAAATATCGACATAATCGGCTGTATCTTTTGATTGGCTTGGCTTAGAAGTTTGATATTTTCACAGCTTAAAGGGACATCAGCTTCATAGCGCTAGAGGATCAAGTCGGCTAGAGATATTTTGTGTTTGGGACATAGATACCTGACGATGTAGAGCAAGGCCCCGGCGGAGTAGCAGCGCGCCGCGGCCGGGCTGGCCACGGCGGCCGCCGCGCTGTCGTTGTGGGCGTTCCCGCCGAACACCAGCATCACGCCTACATCAAACCCAAATGTCATATGGTCTACTGTTGTGGGGGTCTGCTGCTGACATACAAACTATTTTTGTATTACAGAAAAGGGCCATCTGCGCTATATACAGCCTTAGATCACGTGACTCACTTAGGGAAATATTTAAAGAAATAAATATTTTAACCGTGGCTTCGCAATTTATCCTCAACTGCATTATGTATGTACGTAAGAACTTGCACACCTTTCCAAAAAATTCCGATAGTCATAGTCTTAACACCAGAAATAAACATAGGCTTGCCGTCCCGGTCCTAAGACTTCATAAAATCGGTAATTCGTTTGTTGGCTTAATTATTAAGATATTTAATAAGCTACCACAAAATGTCATTAACCTATCACTGGATAAGTTTAAGTCTCATATTAAAACCTGCCTAATGAAGAAAGGTTACTATAGTGTACAAGACTATTTAAATGATAAGGATTCTTGGTCAAGTTAATTGATTAATATTTTGAGTTGTTATTCATAGTAGTCTATTAACTTTCATAATTGTATTTTTTTTCTCGATTGAAACTCTGTAACATCATCAATATTTGAAAAGAGTAACTACTGAGTTTCTTGCTGGTGTCTTCTCAGTAGAAATCGACATTCCGAACCAGCGGTAGATATTATGTACCTATTTTGACATTCATAAGTGTTCTATGTGGACCTAAATAAAATAAAGAATTTTTTATCTTTTAAATATCATCGACCTAATTCTAATAGGACGTAAGTCATTTTTTAACATTGGGCTTTTGGTGCCTAATTCGCGGGTTTTTGTATATGAAAAAACATGGCGATTGTCACATTAAATCCACACAAAAAAAAAACTGTGTTTTTGCGATACATATTCGTATGATGATAAATGTCACGAGGCCGAGAGTTGGGCTCCAATGGACAACATTTCATATTTTTAACATATCCATATTGTTTTTTTATATGAAAATAGACATAAAATTAACACACCATATTTTTTCTTTTTTAAAAATTTGTCCATTTTCATGCATAAAATAATTATTGAAATTCTTTATATTCTAAATAGACGTAAGCGCCAAATGACGTCATCGGACGGCTGAATACAGGGATATTCCATTTCTTATCATTGTTTTAATAAAAAAAAGGTACTACTGTCAAAGGTAAATAATACTAGTGTCAACATTGTCAACGTCATTCATTCATTCAACGTTGACAAGTTGTCTTTTTTTATGACAGTTGCATGTCATGGGTTTGGCATTTCGTAAATTTAAAACTATAATGTGCTAAGCAAAGAAATATTTTACATTCTGCCGTCCGATGACGTCATCTTACGTTTTTTAGTTTTTAATTTTTTTCTCAGTAAATAAGCAATATAAAAAATGAATAAATATATATTCGAGCAGCGGAAAGTAAATAAAGAATTGGTATTTTTTGTTTAGCAATTTTGAAATGTTGTCCATTGCCCAATGTTAAAAAATAAAGTACTATTTGTTCTTTCGAAATTCAAGATACATACGTTAGATAGAAAGGAACAAACTGTTAGTAAATATGGTTGTATCGAACGTTTATGGATAAGCCCTTTCATGATTAAAATGCGTTAAATATTTAACTCTAAAATATTAATTTATTTATTTTAATCCCGCGATCATAGGCAGAATCTCGGGGCATGTCCATATTAACATCTGTTTGCGGTCAATGAACCCAAATAGCTCCACCTACTCCGATCATTGCTGATGATGATGAAACAGTACAGTAACATACCAGGTGAGACAAAAGTAGCGGAGTGCAGGTATCTAGGCGTGGGCGCGGAGGGCAGCGGCCGCCAGATCTTTTTGTTCACGTCGTACTCGAACAGCGCCGCCGACGGCGCCTGCGGGCAACAACAAGTACATAAATAGATATTCTTTATTGCACCAAAAAATAAATACAAATATTTGATATTTTTTATAACAATCTTTTGCAATTTATTCTTAAGTAAATAACACACTTAAAAATTTCATCTCAATTTGATTAGACTTACAAATTTCGTCGGCTTACTAACGCGTTCCGACGCTGTCGTTGCCGTGTGGTCCCCGGCAGAGTAGAATAGGCCACTCTTACCGAGGTGTCGTAAAAGGCGACTAAGGTAAAGCTGCTGGCATGATCATCAGCACTCAGAGAAGGAAAACTTTGCATTTATATCTAAACCCTCGCCAACCCGTCTGCCAAGCGTGGTGAGTATGGCAATTAACCCTCATGTGATTAAGGGAGGCCCGTGCCCCAGCAGTGGGGACTTAAATGAGTAACGCGTTCAGTGGTTTAATTGGTAGAACACTCACCCGGATTGTGGAAGGTGTGGGTTCGAGTTCCGCCTGAACACGAGATGAAATTTTTAAGTGTGTTATTTACTTAAGCGGTCCTGTGCCCAATCCCTCTTCGGTCGTGTGACGCTAGTGTCCCATAAAAACCAAGCGAATGGACAACATTTCAAATTTTTAACATGTCCATATTGTTTTTTTATATGAAAGTAGACATAAAATGAACAGACCCATATTTTGTCTTTTTTCAAAATTTGTCCATTTTCATGCATAAAATAATTATTGAAATTCTTTTTATTCTAAATAGACGTAAGCGCCAAATGACGTCATCGGACGGCTGAATACAGCGATATTCCTTTGCTTATCATTGTTTTAATAAAAAAAAGGTACTACTGTCAAAGGTAAATAATACTAGTGTCAACATTGTCAACGTCATTCATACATTCAACGTTGACAAGTTGTCTTTTTTTTTTGACAGTTACATGTCATGAGTTTGGCATTACGTAAATTTAAAACTATAATGTGCTAAGCAAAGAAATATTTTACATTCTGCCGTCCGATGACGTCATCTTACGTTTTTTAGTTTTTAATTTTTTTCTCAGTAAATAAGTAATATAAAAAATGAATAAATATATATTCTAGCAGCGGAAAAGTAAACAAAGAATTGGTATTTTTTGTTTCAGAGCTTAGCAATTTTGAAATGTTGTCCATTTCGGTCTGTGTAACGTCATCCATAAACAATGCTAGTGCGAGTGAGAAAATGATGTTTTCCCTTTTCCACGTTTTATTGCTCAGCCTGCCATAAGTTTTAACGTTTAAAATAGATAGTGTAAAGTCACTATAGTGTTGTACCTATTCGGACACGGGTCCCCCGAGTACGTAGACGCGCGCGGACAGATCGTCCCACACGGCCGAGCAGTATGCGCTACACTACTGTGTGTTACTTTTTTATGTAATAGGTGGCAGACGAGTAGACGGATCACTTGATGGTAAGCGACACCTGCGACACCTTTAAACCCCTATTTCCGCCGAATTGGGCCTCCGGTACCCTCACTCTCGCAGCGAAACACAACACAGTGCTGCTTCACGCCGGTTTTCTGTGAGGCCGTGGTATCACTCTGGTCGAGCCGGGCCATTCATGCCGAAGCGTGACTCTCCCACGGACTAAAATGTTCATGACAGTTTTTAATTTATTCTATCCAAAACTCAATAAAAACCCATTCTATGATACTTTTTTTTTGCAATGAGTATCGATTACTAAGAGTACTTTCCTAGTACTGAATAATTAACATCTGTCAAAAAGGACTTCATAATGGACAACATTTCAAAATTGCTGACCAATGAAACTAAAAATACCAATTCTTCATTTACTTTTCTGCTTCTCGAATATATATTTATTTATATTTTATTTTGCTTATTTACTGAGAAAAAAATTTAAAACTAAAAAACGTAAGATGACGTCATCGGACGGCAGAATGTAAAATATTTCTTTGCTTAGCACATTACAGTTTTAAAATTACGAAATGTCAAACCCATGACATGCAACTGTCAAAAAAAGAAGACAACTTGTCAACGTTGAATGTATGAATGACGTTGACAGTGTTGACACTAGTATTATTTACCTTTGACATTAGTACCTTTTTTTTATTAAAACAATGATAAGCAAAGGAATATCGCTGTATTCAGCCGTCCGATGACGTCATTTGGCGCTTACGTCTATTTAGAATAAAAAGAATTTCAATAATTATTTTATGCATGAAAATGGCTAAATTTTGAGGAAAGAAAAAATAACGGTCTTTTTTTTTATTTTTTTTTACTGTAGATAGGTAAGCGTTTGACCATATTTCACCTGATGGTAAGTGATAATATGGTCTAAGATGTAGCACGATTACCTAGAAGATACCTATTCACTCGCGCTTTGAAAACTCCCAAATTGTAGCCACTAGGGAACACCTCCTCAGGCAACTGATTCCACTGTTTCGCAGTACGAATAAGAAAACAGGATTCAAACCTCTTTGTGCGGACTTTTGGTTTTGGTCTGTTCATTTTATGTCTATTTTCATATAAAAAAACAATATGGACATGTTAAAAATATGAGATGTTGTCCATTGGAATAGACTATAGTGCAGTGTTTATAGTGTTGTACCTGAGCTGCCTCGGACTCGGACACGAGCCCGCCGTGCACGTAGACGCGCGCGGACAGCTCGTCCCACACGGCCGAGCAGTATGCGCTACACTACTGTGTGTCGCTGTGCTGTAGTGTTGTACCTGAGCTGCCTCGGACTCGGACACGAGCCCGCCGTGCACGTAGACGCGCGCGGACAGCTCGTCCCACACGGCCGAGCAGTATGCGCTACACTACTGTGTGTCGCTGTGCTGTAGTGTTGTACCTGAGCTGCCTCGGACTCGGACACGAGCCCGCCGTGCACGTAGACGCGCGCGGACAGCTCGTCCCACACGGCGGAGTGACCAAACCCGGCGCGCGCTGGCCA
Organism: Marasmia exigua; assembly: GCA_019059595.1. Classification (NCBI taxonomy): domain Eukaryota; kingdom Metazoa; phylum Arthropoda; class Insecta; order Lepidoptera; family Crambidae; genus Marasmia; species Marasmia exigua. Next base: position 1,169 of record JADPWL010002496.1, on the reverse strand, counting down.
GCCGATGGTCTGCGCGGCCGCCCACACTCCTTCGTCTATGTAGTATTCCTAAAAAATAAAAAAGTTACAAATATCATTAACAACCGTATCATTAGCCGTGTGGTCCCGGCAGAGTAGAATAGGCCACCCTCACTCTTACCGAGGTGTCGTAAAAGTCGACTAAGGTAAAGCTGCTGGCATGATCATCAGCACCCAGAGAAGGAAAACTCTGCATTTATATCAAAACCCTCGCCAACCCGTCTGCCAAGCGTGGTGAGTATGGCAATTACCCCTCATGTGATTGAGGGAGGCCCGTGCCCCAGCAGTGGGGACTTCAATGGGCTGATGATGATCATTAACAACAAAAATGTATAGTCCGATCACGATCATTTGGCACTCTGCAAAAGCGGGATTTTATTAATCATAGGGGGGGGGGGGATTTTAAGGAGGCTCAGAGTCACCCAGAGAACAATGGAGAGGGCTAAGCTCGGAGTCTCTTTGCGTGATCGTATCAGAAATGATGAGATTCGCAGGAGAACTAAGGTCACAGACATAGCCCAAAGGATAGCATGTCTCAAGTGGCAATGGGCAGGGCACATAGCGAGAAGAACCGACGACCGTTGGAGCGGAAAGGTCCTCGAGTGGAGGCCACGTACAGGAAGTTGCAGCCGTGGCGCCCTCACAAGGTGGACCGACGATCTGGTGAAGGTTGCGGGAATCCTTTGGATGCGGGCGGCACGGGACTGATATGTGTGGAGAACATTGGGGGAATCCTAAGTCCATCAGTTGACGTCTATTGGCTGAAATGATGATGATGAAAAGCGAGAACTTATGAAAAACATTAAAAATATCACCGATTGTACAGCCGGACTTCCCTCCAAATATTTCTGCTTGAAGGAACTACTATTTTAACGAAACATTTTAATTTACTATTTATAAATAAGTCTCATCATCAGCCCATTTAAGTCCCCACTGCTGGGGCACGGGCCTCCCTCAATCACATGAGGGGTAATTGCCATACTCACCACGCTTGGCAGACGGGTTGGTGAGGGTTTTGATATAAATGCAGAGTTTTCCTTCTCTGGGTGTGATGATCATGCCAGCAGCTTTACCTTAGTCGCCTTTTACGACACCTCGGTAAGAGTGAGGGTGGCCTATTCTACTCTTCCGGGGACCACACGGCTAATAAC